>JANAVB010036420.1:8275663-8535663 GCA_029216955.1 Iris pallida | reverse complement strand
AGATGGACGCGAAGCCGGTGCGCATGGTGAACCTTAATGGCACAAACTATCATTATTGGCGGAGCAAGATGAAGGATTTGCTATTTGTCAAAAAGCTGCATCTACCTGTGTTTGCAACCGAGAGGCCCAGTGATAAATCCGAGGAGGACTGGAAGTTCGAGCACATACAGGTGTGTGGGTACATACGGCAGTTTGTTGATGAGAACGTGTACAATCACGTTGCCAATATTAAGCACGTGAAGACGTTGTGGGATAAGCTGGAATCCTTGTATGCGAAGAAGACCGGGGTAAACAAGTTGTTCCTGATCCGAACGATGATGGGTCTGCGGTACAAGGATGGGGCGTCTATTTCGGATCACTTGAGTGAGTTCCAGGGCGTGGTTGACCAGCTATCTTCTATGGGAGTCAAGTTCGACGACGAAGTTCAGGGACTGTGGCTGCTGTGTACCTTGCCAGACTCGTGGGAGACCGTACGAGTATCTATGATCGCTTCTGCTCTAGAGGGCGTGGTCAGTCTGGAGTTTGCCAAGAGCGGGGTGTTGAATGAAGAGATGCGGAGACGTTCTCAGGGCACTTCATCCACATCCCACCACTCAGAGGCACTTGTTTCAGAGAGCCGCGGAAGGGGCAAAAGCAGGGGTCCAGGTGGTGGCAGAGACAAGAGCAGGGGGAAGTCCAAAGGTCGGTACGAGGACTCAGAGTGTTATCATTGCGGTAAGAAGGGTCATATCAAGTGGAATTGTTTCGCTTGGAAGAGATAGAAGAAGGGCGACAAGGGGAAGCAAGAAGAGAACACTACAGCGGCGGCCTCGATGTATGGAGGCGATGTGATCGTCGTAGGTGATGAGGTCATTACTAACCTCGCCTGCGATGACAATTCTTGGCTGGTGGACTCAGGGGCTTCAGCACATGTATCTCACAATAGGGCAATGTTTGCCACTTACACGACAGGCGACTGTGGCGTGTTGAAGATGGGCAACGGAGATGTGTCGAAGGCGGTTGCCATTGGAGATGTGCATTTGAGAACGAAGATGGGTGCGGTTCTTGTTCTCAAGGATGTTCGTCATGTCCCTGATATCCGTTTCAACCTAGTGTCGGTTGGAAGGTTGGATGACGTAGGATTCTTCAGTCTCTTCGGGAACAGTCAGTGGAAGCTTTCCAGAGGTTCGATGGTGATTGCCAGAGGAAGCAAGAAGTCCGGTCTCTACTATATGGAGGGGAGCACAGAGGGGGCACAGGAGGTGAACACAGTCAGTGACGCGTCTACCGAGTTGTGGCACAGACGGCTCGGCCATATCAGCGAGAAGGGGATGAGCTACTTGGTGAACAGGAAAGTGATTTCGGGGCTCAAGTCTACAAAGTTGGAGAAGTGCACGCACTGTTTGGCTGGGAAGCAAAATAGGGTGTCTTTCCAGAGTCACCCAAGTTCGAGGAAGCCGGCGTTGCTCGAGTTGATTCACTCGGATGTCTGCGGTCCTATGAAGGTAAAATCTCTTGGTGGTGCTTCTTACTTTGTGACTTTTATTGATGACTGTTCCAGGAAGGTTTGGGTCTATGCCTTAAAGACCAAGGATCAGGTGCTGCCTACTTTCAAGGAGTTTCAGGCCTCCGTTGAAAGGGAGACGGGCAAGAAGTTGTTGTGTGTTCGGTCCGACAATGGCGGCGAATACATCGGTCCCTTTGATGCGTATTGCAGAGAGCAAGGGATACGACACCAGAAGACTCCGCCAAAGACACCTCAGCTCAATGGTGTAGCGGAGCGCATGAACAGGACACTGATGGAGAGGGTGCGGTATTTGCTGTCAGAAGCAAACTTGTCGGGCAGTTATTGGGGTGAGGCTCTTCTCACAGCTGCTTATATTATTAATTTGTCTCCTAGTGCTCCTTTGCAGGGTGATGTGCCTGACAAAGTATGGTACGGCAAGGAGCCGTCATACAGTCACCTGCGGGCGTTTGGTTGTAAAGCCTTCGTGCATGTACCGAAGGACGAGAGGACCAAACTTGAGCCGAAGACGAGGCGATGCGTCTTTGTCGGCTACGGTCGAGATGAGTTTGGCTATAGACTCTACGACCCAGTGGAAGGAAAGCTCTACAGAAGCAGGGACGTGGTGTTCGTCGAGGATCAGACCATGACCAACACTCAGGATTCCGACACGCCTTCTGAGGCTGAGGAATTGCCTGAGTTAGAGTCATTTCGCTTCGAGCAGTTTCCAGAGGACATCGCAGAGGATCCAGTTATGGGGGAGCCGGTACATGGAGTTGCTCCCAACCTTGATCATCAGCCTGCTGATGGTGGTCAGGGTGTCCCTCAGGAGGATGAGCATGCCGGAGAGGCAGTTCCTGAAGGGGAGGAGGCTGTCGGTATACAGCCAGTACCAGTAGCTCCACTGAGAAGGAGCAACAGGGATCGTCGACCATCTACGAGATACTCGCCGGATGAGTATGTGCTATTGACTGACGGAGGAGAGCCCGAAAGTTTCGCAGAGGCTATGGAAGACGAACACAGACAGGAGTGGATGGTGGCTATGCAGGAGGAGATGAGTTCCTTGTACACCAATTCTGCTTATGATCTGGTGCGGTTGCCAAAGGGCAAGAAGGCTTTGAAGAATCGATAGGTGTTCAGAGTGAAGCAGACGAATGATGCTACTCGCCCTCGATACAAAGCGAGGCTGGTAGTCAAGGGCTACGGTCAGCAGAAAGGCGTGGATTATGATGAAATCTTTTCGCCTGTCGTCAAGCATTCGTCTATTCGGGTGGTGCTAGCATTAGCAGCCAGTTTCGACTTGGAGGTCGAGCAGATGGACGTGAAGACGGCGTTCCTCCACGGTGACCTTGAGAAGGAGTTATACATGGAGCAGCCGGAGGGATTCTGTGAGAAGGGCAAGTCATATTTGGTCTGCCGGTTGAGGAAGAGCTTGTATGGTCTGAAGCAGGCTCCGAGGCAGTGGTACAGAAAGTTTGAGTCGTTTATGGGGGAGCATGGTTATGCACGGACGACGTCGGACCATTGTGCATTTGTGAGGTATTTTGCCGATGATGATTTTATCATCTTATTGCTCTATGTTGATGATATGCTATTAGTGGGTCGGAATGCCACTAGGATAGCGGAGTTGAAGCGCCAACTGGGTGCGGCCTTCTCTATGAAGGATTTGGGCGCAGCGAAGACTATTCTTGGGATGGAGATCAGCCGAGAGAGAGAGTCCAAGCTGCAACACTTATCCCAAAAGAAGTACATTCACCGGGTACTTCAGCGTTTCGGGATGGACGGGTCGAAGAAAGTGAGTTCCCCCCTCGCGGCTCACTTTAAGTTCACTGAGGAGCAGTGTCCATCTACCGAGGACGAAAAGGAAGATATGGAGCGGGTTCCATATGCCTCAGCTGTGGGAAGCCTTATGTATGCCATGGTGTGTACGAGGCCAGATATTGGTCATGCAGTTGGTACGGTTAGCAGGTATCTTTCGAATCCTGGAAGGGTACACTGGAGTGCGGTCAAGTGGATTCTACGATATCTTCAGGGCACTGCTGGTTGGAGACTTTCCTTTGGTGGTGACGAGCCGAAGCTGGTTGGGTATACCGACGCTGATATGGCTGGAGATGTAGACACGAGGCGATCGACTTCAGGCTACGTGATGATGTTTGCGGGAGGAGCAGTATCGTGGCAGTCGCGGTTGCAGAAGTGTGTTACCTTGTCGACGACGGAGGCGGAATACATTGCGGCGACGGAGGCTTGCAAGGAGCTGTTGTGGATGAAGAAGCTGTTGCAGGAAATGGGACTGAAGCAAGAGCAGTATACTTTGCTTTGCGACAGTCAGAGTGCTATCCATCTTGTGAAGAATCAGACGTTTCATAGCCGGTCCAAGCACATCGAGACTCGGTATCATTGGATACGGGATGTGGTTGAGAAGAAGGACGCGGAGCTTGAGAAGGTGCATACAGATGACAACGGAGCTGATATGTTCACGAAGATTCTACCAAGGAGGAAGTTTGAGTACTGCAGGCAGGTCGTCGGGATGACGACGTCCTCCCCATAGTTGTGAAGGGGGAGATTTATTGGAGTGGGTGGGGTTCCCAACCTATGTGGAGAAGATCCCGGGGTGCGACGAGCGCCGTCCGATGTCGGAGAAGCTCGGGAGTAGTTGTTACTGCTGCTGCTGTCCCAAAGGGGGTTCTGGACCAAGTCTGCCGAGTTCGGGCCGAACTCGGTCCCAGGCCGAGTTCTGGCCGAACTCGGTCTGGCCGTTCCAGGGTTTGGCCATCCAGTGCTGGTTGCCCCACACAGAGTTCTGGCCGAACTCTGTGTGTCGGGGGGCTGAAGCGGATTTCAGGATGAGTTTTCATCATTGGATCTAATCCAACGGTCCAGGTTGGTTGTGGGATTAGGGAGATATATTGAGTTTTCTCAACCCTAATTCATTATCGTATTATCGCATTGGACAACACACAGTTTGAGAGAGAAGGAGGCAAGAGTGCCATTGCAACTTCGGAGAAGAAGACGGAGGATTGAAGGTCGTTTTCGAAGGAGATCGTGTTTCGGGTAATCTCTACTCGTTGTTCTCGTTCTTCGTAGCCTTGTGATCATTATTCTTGTCTCTGAGTGTTGTGGGGATCCGATTTGGATCGGGAGGAGTTTGTAGAGGGTGTAATTCTTCTATTCCATTAGTGGAGGCTTCTCAGGGTTGGACTCCGATCGTCCCGTGGTTTTTCCCGCAAGGGTTTCCACGTCAAAAATTCTCTGTGTCTGCGTGGTTATTTTTGTGTGCTTGTTTTTTGGGTTCGTGCGTTGTTTGCTCGGTCCTCTCGCAGGTACTCTCCGGTTTGGGGAAAGGTTTCCGCGCTTCTTTCCCAACACCAAGCACTCCATGAGTTGCTAAAAAGGCCCATGTCAAAAAGGCTTTAAAAGGCTAACTAGAAAATGACTTAAAATTCATTTAAATCATTTAAAAAAAACTAATTAATTCTAAATTAAATCTAAATGATGAAAATTTAAGTCTAACTATAACATTAGGTTTCTAGTCATGGTTGGCTAAGGTCAAACCACTTATACTACCAAAACACCAATTCAGCTACCAATCAAACCGCACAACAAGCAATTTAATTAATAAATTAATAAATTTCAAAGTAATACACAATGACTAAAATAGCCTTAGCCTAAAAATAGGTAATTAGCCAATCTAGTCACATGTTCGAGTCTCCTTGGTCATTGTTAGTCTCTAGGTCAAGCAGTCTCTAGGGTTAAGCTAGCAACAACCAAAATCAAAATCCACCCATCTAAATAAGATAAAATAAATAAAGAAAATCACCAAAAAATATAAATATTATTATTAAATGATAAAAAATTAAAAATGTTCAAAATTACCCTCATTTCAGAAAAGTGGTGGTTACAGGTTTGCTGAGCAGAAGGGTAGTTGGTGAATGTTTTTTCAGGAATGTAGGTATATATTTGGTTGATATCTTCATTATATTCATCCGGTATTATATTCATATTCATTACTTTATCCTATTATATAGCCTAGTTTTGCAAGCTTTATCCGCCTCTACGAGCTTGCTCAGACAAATATAATAGAGCCTGATCTAGTTTATTATATTTTGCCTATTCTTGTTTGCTTGTAGGATCCGGTGTGTTAATGCTTGACCAATGTTAGTGCACTTGGTCTTACGTGAGATTTACTTTATGTAGATTGAGACATAGAATTATTATGGTGCTTTAGCGTTATAACCACCTAACGTAGACAGCTTATACGTATTCGATATAGACTTGAGTCCACTTGAGATGTAGCCAACATGTTTATGTATCATAGTCCTATGTATTTTAAGACTGGGGTGTGACATATTTTTTATATCCCGTACAGGTTAGAGCATATCGACTTGGTTACGTTACTTTACCGAGCGAGCCTGCGTTAGGATGAAACCTGATAGGGTTCTCAATTCACAACTGTCTTGACAATTCTTTTAGAATTTCTCTATCATTCTTGAACTTCGTATTTGCACTCAACTAACCTCCTTTACTTTTACGTGACATTGCTTCTCGTCACTTCCTATTTCGAAGTGACAAAAGATCGTGCTTTATAGAATCTATTAATATTCTATTGGTAATTATGTAAATTTGTTTGCTTATTAAATTTTAGTTGCTTGGTAGATATGAAGGGATTGGGGATGCCACGTGCCATAGGTATATAGTATTATTGAAATTTTGTAACTAGTGGGCAAAGACTATAAAATTTTATGACAACATATGTTTAATGGGGTAATATGACCAAAGGTGGGTGGACATCCTCAAGGCAGAATGTGATTCATTGGTGGCAAATTAATGGTTGAAATGATTGAAGAAGTATTTATGAATTTACAAACTTGAGAGAGAGGAGATTGGATTCAATTTAAACATTGAGGAGGTTTTTATAAAATCTTGTGTTTATGAAAATTTTTAAGGTAGGTAGAAGTTGTGTGGCCAAATTAGAAAAGGAATTTTATATTTTAAAGGAATAGCACATAGATAATGGTTGAGAAGGCAATCAAGTAAAAAATTGAGAGATTTTTAGTGCTTTTGACTTCTTGAATTTTCAGAAGAACATTTATGGTTATTGAGTTAATGTTAAAAATAAAAGAGAAATTGAGGATACAGATTTGGCTTAAGGAGAAAAGTGTCTTGAAGATTGAATTTAATTTTTTAATATATATAGAATTGATTTAAGAGATTTATAATTTGAGGATTTGTTAAATTCTGAGTTTGAGGGACGAATTATCAACTTAAATTTTGAGGATAGAAATTGAATCCAAATTTTTGGAGGCTACGAAATTCTAAAATTTTGAATCTTAGAATATGTTACGTTGAATAAATTTTTTGTTATTTAAAATTTGAGGAGATTCTGATAAGAGTGGACATGCATATTTTAAGGTATAATGATGAATTTTAATTTTGAGGACGAAGATTTTTTTATGATGGGTAGATTGTAAGCCCTAAGATTTTTGGGATTTTTTTCTTAAATTGATTATTTATTATTAAACAAAATTTTAATTTTAATTATGACTACAGATACACTTTACCATAGCTTTGACTTTTTAAGCACAACATTTGCCAATTCTTCGAAACCAATTTCATATTCATGTTATAGACACGTCCACCTTCGTTCAAACATATCATGTCCCACTTAAACATGTTCCCTTCTACTATATTTTCTTACATAACTTTTGGATCAAAAAGGTTATTTTTTGCCTTTGTCATAATTTCAATGTATTTTTCCAATTCCAATTTGAGTTCCAAATCCGATCCAAACTTTTCGACCAAATATATAATTTTTACCTATTTTGAGCCTACTACAGACATGCCAATAGTGTCCCACTCAATTAAATTTCATGTGCTACTAATTTTCAAATGGCACACAAGATTCATTTAATAGACTTTCGGAGCCTATTTCGATTCAATAAATCATATCGGCCCGAAACTAGTCCAACTAGGATTGGTAGAACCTATTCTAGGTTTCTCTAGCCTAATGGGATGATTTTAGAGTAGTTTTTATCAATTATTTACAGCCACCTCTTGGAAAATGCAAATTGCAATACTAAGATTTAGTGGGACTTATTTGGAAATCACCAAATCTCCTCAATCTTTTCCTTTCCTTTTTAATTCAAAACAAATCCAAATCTCAACCAAATTCCGCCAAACCAAATCTAGTCTCTCCCAAATCCTTTTCCCTACGTGAAAGCCATGCCTCCTTCCTATTTCATACAGTTTGTATATTTATTTTTTAAAAATCGAGCGGCCCTTCCTTCATAAACTGCACGTGCATAGTTTCTCCCAACTGCCATCACCTTCAAACCCGACCACTTCCAATCCTTCTACTACCACCTCTCTCCATAAGACACCTCTCTGACACCCCAACACCCTCCCAAGCTGCCGTACAGCTCGCTTGGCCGGCACAAGGCATGGAAGGCACCTAAAGTCGGTCAAATTTAGGCTGGAACATCACAACATGTATATTATTTTTTTAAGAATTTTTTATTGACTTTTATTGATCCGATTGTCGCAAAACCACTTCAAAAATGAAGTCCTACGTGTCTACTTCCATCTTCAATTGGCCACTCACGTGGTTTCGCACCGTTTGTACGTGGCGATCGTTGCACGATTGTTGGTCCAGATTGAACCAATTTTGGTGCACGCGTGATTCCGGAGCCTTTTGTCCTCACAAAAAATATTGGTAGTGATCCTAACATCTTGTTCTATCCTTCTAATATGCTCATTGGTCATCTCGTCGAGATTTTCATATTTTTAAAAATCCTTTTTCGTCGTACAAGTTATCGAACATAAGAAATCCTTGAAACCAATGTTGTTTTCAAACTTGAACCTTCATACCACTTATCTAAAATGTTTATTCTGTGTCCTTTTTTCTAAAACCTACTTTTTATTACTTTTTTGAATTATTTTAGAATTATTACTTATTAAAAATCTACTTTTTTCGGGTCCGATCCGCTTGACAAGTTGGATAACGGTACTACTAGTTGATATAGTAATTTTATATAATAGTTTCCTTACAATATTTTAGTTAAATAATATTTATATTTATTTTAAATAAATATTTCAGACTTAAAATATTATTTTTACTTTATAAAAATATTATTTTGTCATGGGGACTTGATACTACATATAGTAGATGTGTGTGTGTGTGTGTGTGTGTGTGTGTGTGTATATATATATATATATATATATATATATATATATATATATATATATATATATATATATATATATATATATATATATACGGTATGATTCGACATATTCTGTGTGTTATGACATCGACATGTCACTAATTGGTAGATTTATTTATCGAAGAGTACGTGACGATGTGACCGACGATACCGAAGTTCGATCCTTGTACGCACCCTTGGGGAATACAGACATGTACACCTTGCCGAACTGCATAGTATTTACATGCATTTTCTATATTACTATTTCTTTTCAGCTATACTTGATTACATGTTGTTTCTGTCATGTCATTATTGTTTTAGCATTGTACATGCACGTAGATGGTTTTTATCTTTTCATTATTGCCTGTTATATTTTGCTCTGATCGTATATACTTTTGAGGTTGTCCTTACCTAGCCCTATGCAATGTTCCCTTGATATGATTGAACTAGACCTGACTTAGACTTGACTTGTTTGATTGAATTGACTCATAGTTCTAGGCGAGAACTTTGTTATAGGCGTTGACTATACCTGGCCACTCTCTATTGTGAGCCCCTACCGAGCTGCGATAGAGACTTAATATAGGTTGTTAGCCCCCGCATCTGCGATCTATATGGTTGTAACTCCCTAAATCCATTTTTGTAATTTTTGAATTATTTCCAGAATTTTCGATTTTCGAAAAAGTATCATTTTTATAAACTTGGTTTTGATAATAAATACGATTTTTCTAAAATAATTATTTCTGTTTTAATTTACTAATTCCAATTATTTTTAAATAATAATCCTGATTATTATTAATTAGTTTGGATTTATTTTAATTATTATTTATAAACTATGGTTATGATGATTAATCTTAATGATTAATTCTGTTTGGTTAATTTTAATTATTATCTATTTCTGATTTTAGTTAGTTTTAGTTATCATTTATTAATCCTGATTTTTCATGATTTATTTTGATTATTATTTATTGCTGAATTTATTTTAACTAGTGGGTTTCTAATTAAGCCTACCAAAGCCTTGGGCTTTGGATTGTGGACTTTGGCTTACCAATTCTAGAGAAGGTCTTAGGACTATTTTAATTAAATCTGGTTTATTCCTAATTAGCAGCTAACTAATTACTGGGATGAGTTTGTAGGTTAGTTAGTCAGTTAGCAGGTAATTATTTTGTTTCACTTATAGCCCTAGATATATTACAAATTATAGGAGTGCTACTAGGGCTGACTTGGAGAACACTCTAATATTTTATTATAAATATTGGGAATATTCCCCAGTTATTAAACTATTATTTCCGACACTGTTACAAACTGACACACTTTTTAATGCATCACACTCTTCACTGACACATCACTACTGCCACCGCCTTCCTCTGCCTATTACCACCGCGGCTCCGCCGTGAGTCGCCGGAGCCTGTCGAAGCTCGCCGGTGATTTCAGAGCTCAGATCTGCCTCTTTGAGGACCACACCGTAGCTCGTTAGGAACCCAGAGCTTCGATATGAAGCATGGCCACTATCGACGACCAGTCTTCATTGCGAGATCGTTGAGCACCACCGTTGTACACCGTGCCACAACCGGGGCTCCGCCACCATTCCACGACTCACCGATCAGAAATGACCGACCGCCTCGCCATTACTGTAGAGGCCTTCCCTAGACTGGTGACCCTTCTCCTTGAAGATCATGCCGCCTCGTAAGTTGTGCTGACCCTTCAATCTTCGTGCCAAACACTCGAGACTCGTGCCGCCTTAGAAGGTCATGCCCACACCAAATCTTGAACCATCGCCAGATCTCGTCGACCACCCAGCACCTCGTCGAGCTTCGAGGACGTACTCCACTTCACCAGGAGCCAGATCTACTTGGTTAGGGGTCAGATCTGCTCGAGTCGACACCATTTATGTGGAGCTGATACTCAGATCTGCCAGCTGCCGCTGACTGGACCTCGTCGAGCCTCGATTTTTCTACTAGCATTGCGCTTGGAGCCAAGGTGAGTTCCTTCATCTTCTTTTCTCGTTCCTTCTCTTTTTCTTGTTAGGGCTTCTTTCTGGTTGTTGTAAACTAGAAGAGAGATAATGACGGTGGGAGTTCGGGTTGCTGTGGTGGATGAAATAGGGGTTAGGGTTTCTAGACTGTATCGGTTGTAGAGTTTGGGAAAGAAGAAAGCATCTAAGGTTAGGGTTCGAGTGAGGAACTGGAGAAAAAAGAAGAAGGGGGTGAATGAGAAATTTCTAGGGTTAGGGTTGGGGCTTTGCGGCTGAGTGAGAAAAACGTAAAAAGAGAGAGAGAGAAGAGACAATATACATTCGGGTTAGGGTTTGAAGAATACTGGCTCGGGTTGGTCTGTATAAAGTATGGGCTTAACTGGTGGGTTACTGGTTAAGAATGAATTAATAAGAAATAAGAATGATGGATAATGTTTGGGTTGTTAGTTTAGGAAAATAGTTAAGAAAGACTGGCAGAACTTATTCGTGTGGACCTAGATTCGTGGGCTGGGCAGAGTGAAATCAAATTAGATATGGATTGCTAATAGGATTGTGGGCGGATTGATGAATTTGATAGAAAAATCAGGATTAAATAGGAAGTTCGGGGAGTGTAAATAGAGGATCTGAACTGAGCCAGTGTGCAGGTCCAATAAGTGGAGTTGGGTTGTTACCTTATTATGCACATTATTTCTTTTTGTTATTATTTACTAGTTTAGTTAGGATTGCTAACTATTATCTTAGAAAGTATATTTCTAGCAAATATTTTCCTAGGTTCATTAATAAATATTTTTGTTAACTCTTATGTAGAAATTCTAGTATAATATTTTGCTAATAACCTAATAATAGCTAGTAGGTAATTCTATAGCTAGCTTAAAAGTTAGAAATAAATAGTAGCTAGTATATAATAACTAGTGTAATAGTTAGTTTGATTAGCTATATTAGTTAATTGTCAATATTTAGAACCTAACCAACTTGTGCAATATGCTAGGTGGACATAGAGATTTCTACTTTCCTATCACCGATCTCCCAGAGCAAGGCAAGTACTTCTATAATTTTGACTCATTTACTTTATGCCATGTTCTTTTCATATTGGACACATTGTTACACGACTTGGTCTATTACTCTGGTTCATGATCTTTACTGGTATCTGGAGAAGAAAAAATACTACAGATATGTGACCAAAGCCCAACATAGGATTTATATTGATAGCTTAGGTCTCACATCATGCATGTAAGATTTTAAGATGTATCATTACTTATGCTTATTTATGATCTTTATCCAGCCGGTCACATATTCTAGTTGCTATTTTAAATTCACATGTCATTATCTTTTGTTTACATGTTTCAGTCTAGTAGATTATGCATTTAAAGCTTATGTTTATCATGTTTCCTTGTTCTTTACTTGTTCATATGATGTACTTGTTTCATTATTATAGATTGTACTTTGCTCCGCTGCTGATTGGATATGTTGCAGGTAAGGTTGAGGATTTTGTTCAACCTTTTATGGGCCAGAGCTCGTGTCTTTAGTTGAGCAGGATGGTGCCATGACTCATGACTTAGGAGCTGCAGGGATTTAGCTTTAGTTTCCTTTCTTAGATTTGTATAGTAGACCCTTTACAGTTGGATATTTGTATTGTGAGGATTTTCTGCAACCGGATTTGTCTCCAATATTATTTCTTTTAAAGGTGTAATAATGACTTAGTAGTGTAGTGATGCTCTTGGAATATAATAGCAAGCTGTGATGTTTTATTTTTATCTTATCATTTAGAGTTTTTCTTAGAATTGTACAGCTTACTACATTGTGTCTTACAACGTAGGCTGGGCGTGTTCGACTCGTATCTGATTATTCGGGAGCGGGTCGTGACATATTTTAGTGGTGGCCCATGCAGGTCTCATCCTATTGGTACTTAGGCTATAAAGTACTATTAAAGAACCTGCTAAACTAAAGAAAACTCATCAAAGCATAGGATCGGAGGAAAATGGTTATGGTTATTATTACTAAGTTTGGTTATACTTATTATTACTATGTTGCTACTATTTTTTTTCTAGGATATACCAATCAACCGTTTGTCTTTCTATTACAGGATGGTTCATACACGGAACATCGGGACCACTGAACCCCCTGCTCTCGAGGCACCAGAGCTTCCACCGTCTCCTCCACTTCTTCAGACGATCACTATTAATAGCACTTAGCCGATGGGGATCTTCCAGAAGTGCATAGACTCCTAGAACGATCAGGCCACTCAGTTCAGAGCCGCCGTTGTAGATGCACTTCGATCCACCGCAATTTTGCTAGCACCACCAGCGAGGCCGGGGACTGCTAAAGATTTCAAGAATCTCAAGCCCCTAACTTTTATGGGACGGAGGGGATTCTCTACGCCGACGAATGGCTAGAGATCACAGAGAGGCTACTCCAGATCGCCTACAATCCTGAGGACCTAGAGGTCGAGGCAGCTAGCATGCAGCTGTACGACGTCGCCCAAGCTTGGTTTAGGAAGGAGCCCCAGCTAGCCATGTCCCGACTTCTCTGGACATCCTTTAAGAGCCTGTTCAAGGAGAAGTTCTTCCCGGAGGTTATCCGAGATGAACTCGAAAGCTAGTTTGAGTCACTACAGCAGGGCAGCATGACCGTGGATGAGTACACTTCGGAGTTCAAAAGGCTTAGCTATTTTGTAGATAACTTGGTGAGCATCCCGCAGGAGAGAGCCTGGAGGTTCAAGAAAGGACTTGCTCGAGGGATTCGCAAGGCGGTTACCACTAGCAAAGAGACAACCTATGCAGACATTCTCAAAGTTGCCTAAGGAGTCGAGAAGGACATGAAGCCGCAGACCTAGAGGGACAAAGACGTTGGCGCTAGCAGCAACCAGGGCCCACTGAAGCGACACAACAACTAGGAAAAATCGTTTTTACCCCAGTCAATGAAGCAAACCCAGATGGCGCACTTTTACTTATTGTCACCGTCCAAGACATCACTTCGTTAAGTGACACAAGAGATTGGGACTATGCTTGTTCTACGGATCGTCTGCCCACTGGATGAAGGATTGCCAGCAAGCCGCTGATCGCATTGCCCGTAGACAAGCACGAGGAGCACTAGAACCTCAGCAGAGGGACCCACCTCTAACTCAGCAGCCGTATGAAGCACTGCCGCAGAGTTGGCAGAGTTGGGCCTACCTCATGACAGCTGAAGAAGTTGAGACGATTCCAATTTTGGATGAATATTGAAGGCCGAAGGTATTTCTCGCATGGTTGGAGAAGACCGTGGATCGCTACTTTCCTTTAGATTTTTCTTAGTACGGACACAAAAAAAGAAGCATTGTCTTTTCTTATTGGCGCAAGGTACCATAAATCGAGTACACCTAAGAGATCCTGTACTGAGAATCCCCGAGTACAAAAAGAATTCTGGGAAATAGGACGATGGAGATCGAGCGGAAGTTGCTCCTTTACTCCGTTGACTCTCCGATTTACAAAAGTGGGAGAAAACCTAAGAAAATTGCTAACTCTCGGCTTACTGGCAAGAAGGGCAGCAATTTGGCTCTTGAAATGCTCTTCGTTCTGTGTTTTTGAAGAGGCATGTGACCTCTATTTATAGTCATTTTGCACTGAAATGACTAGTATGCACACACAGGGGGAAAATATACTGATTTCCCTGTGGGTGCATAGCTTTCCTTTGGGCGCATAGGGTGTAGGCACATAGAGACTGCATGATCGTGGGTAGATTGTGGCCGCATGCTTTGATGCATGACTACTCATGGAGACTGACGTAGCCGCATGCCTCGGCCCATGATTGATCGTAGATGTTGACCGGGTCGTAGGGTTGTTTCTGCCTTGGGCGCATAGTGCTGGAAGCAAACTATGCGCCCACACTTGGGCGCATGTTTTTACTACATGGAGAAAATGTTGTGGGCGCATAGCCCCTTTGGCCATGTGGGCGCATAGCCCCTTTATCATGTGGGCGCATAACCTCATCTTTATTGGGCGTATAGTCCTGAAATTTTTATGCTTCTACAAGACCCCCTTCAAAGTTTTTGATACTCGAACGAGTTCGAAATACTTTGAAAGTAGCATGGGAGACTGTCTTCTTATGGCTCTGTGAGCGCATAGTAAAACTTTTTCTTTGGGCGCACAGATGCTGCCAGGCTGTCAAAAGATGGTTGTTGAGATCTTCCTCGAAAATCTGAACTGACAGATTTATCGGAGCGGAATTTGAAGAGGTTCATCCTTCGTGCGATGTCTATACATTGTCCACATCAGCATGTAGCAGGCACATAATGTGCAAAAGACCAAGTCTCTGTGTGGGTGCATAGACTGTATGGGTGCATAGGTCATGTGGGCGCATAGGTCATGTGGGTACATAGTACCCTGTTTTGCCTATAAATAGGCCCGAGGAGAGAGAAAATTTATTCTCTTCTTTTTTTAGAAATTTCTAAGAGTTTTCTCGTTTCCTCTTTTTCGTGAGATCATGTCTCCCAAGGCTGCTTCCACTCCTAAGAGGTCCGCGAAGGGTAAAGAGGTTGTAGCGAGTGGTTCTCCTCCTTCGGCAACGTCTTCACTGGTCCAAGACCCCATTCTGGTTGAGGCGATATCCTTAAACCAAATTCCAGAGCGTTAATTTGCGATGCTCGGACTTATTTCTGCTTGGGCACATAGCCATTGATATGCGCCCAAAGCAACCTTCCTCTGTCCGGCATTTTTATGCGCCCACAGAGTCATACACACATATATTTTGTTGCTTTTTACTGCAACATGTTATGCGCCCACACAGAAATGTTATGTGTTCAAGAAGGACTTTTATGTGCCCAATGGCCATGTGGGCGCATAGAGTTCAGGTGCATAGAATGTTTTTGTAGGACTTAGTCTTTTTCCTGACCTTTTGTTTTGTTCTTGCAGTTGACATTGTTGTCCCAGCGCTTGGTGGGATTCCTCTCAGCTCTGCCCGCCATGCTCTGGATTCAAGCTTCGTCACTGCCATGATCAGGAACGTTCAAGCTAAGATCAGCCAAAACTAGCCTTCGGTGCGGATGATCGCTATGCTTGAACAGGACAAGACGTTCCTAGAGCAGATGATGAATAATTAGAAGTTCGTGCTCGAAGGGGCGCGAAGCTTCAAGAGACCGTACTTTCTATTCGTTGACAGCCTGGAGTTCGAGGATGACGAGCCGAAACGTCTAAAGGACCCTCTGGTGGTCAGATTGAACGACCTGAGGATATGGTTGCCGACTATGGAACGCCAATACCCTCTGTCAGCATTTACCGATTTAGCTGTCCGGAGACAAATGAAATGGGATCTGACCCCTGAACTTCATGGAGTCATCTTTGGCAAGATCCAATTTAACTCTGGTGATCGAAAGAAATACACCTTCAAGTGTGTTAAGGGCTCTACATCCTATTCCACGAGGGGGCTGCATCCTCGGGCCATAATAAACGACATTCTGACTGATCTTGTCACGACCCGCACCCTGAAGAGGGGCATGAGCACGTGGTTACGTCCAGCCTACGCCGCAGTATCGGCGGTAGAACGCTGTATATAGGGTCTGTAAATACTACGACTAAAATAGATAAATGTACCTGTACAGTATATACACTCCGAATGGAGGTGACATAGCAATACAGTCTCAATCACATATATCAAACTAAGGAAGATAGCATGAAAAAGAGATATGATAGATAAAACAGGAAATAAGTCCAAAATCCACAAGTCAGAGCTAAACACAAACATCCAAGTCTCAGAAAATATATGTAATAGATACTACAACTGAAATGTACTAGCTGGCTCGCAGGCCAGGCAAACCTAACTAAACTATGCTACTCAGGGTGAGCAAAGTCTAGTGGCTCTATCAATAAGCCACGGTCTAAGTCTAAACCATCAGACTCAACCCCATAGTAGGTCGGGCAATCAGCCTCTGAATCATCTGTAAAATTTGTCAACGGTATCCTGTCAGGAAAATGAGCAAGTACAAACACCAACAGCAGTTCCATATGAATTGAGAAATACTATAAGAGACAGCAATAATAAAATACAAAACAAAGATATAGGCGACTTTGGAACCATTTGAAAGCCGAGTTACAACCCCTGAACCAAACAAGGACCAGAGTTGTAACTCTTCTTTCAAACAGGACTTAGTCTCAAATCATGGTATAGTATAAAGACAGATAGAGCATGTGAGAAATGGAAATCATAGCATGGTGAGAAGTACAGAAAGTAAAGCTGAACTGGAATATAAGATATGCAAATAAATGTAAAAGGTAATTTGAACTATTAGAGCGATATGTGATCGGCTAGGGAAGCAAGAGATGGTTATCCACTTGGCCCGGCAATCCGCGGTGTCCTCAACGGAGAGTCATACCGTTCAACCTGGAAAACTGGTAATAGGGTATCTGCTACACCCTACGTGAGGTGAGGGTGGCACTAGCAAAATATAGTTACAGGAAGGCTTTGATCACATAACCCCTAATAATTCCCCCATTCCCGAATAGTATCACGGATCCGGATATGGCACGTCATGACACAGGGTTCGAGAGCAGGGGGCCAGCCCACTCCAAATCAATGTCTATATAAGTACAGGAACACAGAAATATCATATACTCATATACCAAGGGAGTCTAGGAATAACATATCATGACAGGATTCGACGTATACTAGTTCGTGAACCGTCGTGTCGGGAATCAAGTAAAATACTGCAACTGAATCGGATATAGTAGATATCAAGACAATAAAAACTATCAGTGAATGTACTCGCCTGTGGTCCTGAGCTGATAAGGTGAACAGACGCTCAGAGTGATCACAGACCTAAAATAAGATACTATGAGTCAAACAGGGCTTTATACTGAAAAGGAAACTAATATAAGCCATGAATGCAAGTCTAAGTCAAAACTAGGTCAATCTAGGTCAAACTGAGTCATACTAGGTCATACTGGTTCATACTAGGTCATACTAGGTCACTGGGAGTCAATCCAAGTCAAACTAGGTCGAACGGGGTCAAGGGTTGACTTACAGTTGACTTTTGGTCAAAAAGTCAACTCTGGTCAACTCTAGGTCAAACCTAGGTCAAACTAGTCTAATGTTGACCAACTGTTGACTTTTAGTCAACTGGTCAACTCTGATTTGGTTTCGGTCAAATCTGGTCGCTTAAAGGCTATGTTTGACTCTCGGTTGACTTTTGTTGACTTTTGGTCAAAAAGGTCAACCGACGTCAAAACTAGTCTATGAGCACCATATTTGATCATTACCAACCAAGGGAATCAAGTTTTAACTCTATTTTAGACTCCTAACTCAAATACCATATTCCTAGGCAAAACTAGCATTACCTTACCTAGGTAAATCCCGATACCTTGCCTAATACCAAGGAAACTCCGCTAATACCCAAGATACTAGCCTAGGCTCCTTAGGGTAGCTAGATACTATCCTATCTAAGGATTACCTACAAAGGAAAAATAGGTATCTTAGGTATCTAGGCTATGTTAGAATACATGTGTATTGGTTTACCCTATTACCTAACCCATATCATGAATTTACCCTCATAACTCTATCACACTCATCCACACACAACACTCTCACAAAACACTCACTTATATCACACTCACCAGGCTCTCCTATAGGTTTTCCTACTAGTTGCACATAGGCTAAACCATGGTTTACTAGCTACACTCATTTAGGCTCACACTCACAAGCTAATATATGGAATGATATGGGGTTATGGTGGGGCTGAAATTGAAGTGGTATGTGGACTGATATTTATGGTGGAATGTCAAGGGCTAACATGGTTAATCCATGGACTGTTTTGAGAGGGCAAACAAGGACAACCATTTAGGTGTTTTAGTGGTGGTGTTAAGGGGTAACAAGGGGACTGAAATGTGGCAATGTAGGGACTGGTTTTACAGTCCAATGAGACTTGTTTAAGTGACAGCCAAGGGGGTTAGATAGGACTGTCATGTGGGTTTAAGGAGACAACAAGTGACAGCCAAGAATGGTTGGATATGGACTGTTCAAGGGGGTTTAATGGGCTGTTCTTGACAGCCAAGTAATGCAAAAATCTGGACAGTTTAGGGGCTGTCATATAGGGGAATTCTGGACAGCAAGGTGGGGGGGTTTAAGGACTGTTAAGTGTAGGTTTTGGGGGACAGGTTTGTACAGGTTTATGGGGGTTAGTTAGGACTGCAATGTGGGCTAAAACAGAGTCAAGGGACAGCCATGAATGGTCTGTAAATGGGACAGTCAACAAGCTGGAATTTGGGACAGCACATATGAATTAAATGTGGACTGATATGGTGTCATATGTAGGCTGATTTGGTGGCCAAAAGGACAACAACTAAAGGGTGTTTGTAGACTGTTATGGGGTGTTCTTGGACAGTCCAAGTAGGGACTGAAATGAGGCTGTATTGGGTTTATGGGGACAGCCACCATGGGGACAGTTAAGTGCTGTTGTTGGGTTTCCTCCTCCCTCCTATTCACTCCAAATCTCATCTCTCTATCTCACACATAAACACACACACAAATACACATACTAACTCTCTACACTTGGCCGACCCTCTATGCCCACAACCAATCACCAAGTATCACACACATAATATATATATTCCCATATATATGAACCATATTATATATATATATATATATATATATATATATATATATATATATATATATAGAGAGAGAGAGAGAGAGAGAGAGATTAATTAATATATCACCATATATACACATATATTGATATAGATAATATGATACATAATGATACATAGGAAAAACTATTCCTAAGCACATGAAAAATCTGGAATACATATTAGAACAACAATAAAACAATACACAAATAATTCTATAAGTGTCCAAAGAGGGTTTTCCCCATTAGGACACGATCCTACTCCTAGGACACCTCTACAAATGTCCAAATGGACACGAAATGGACACCAATGGACACCAAACCATGGGGGTCAATCCTAAGGGTCAAAATGAATCTAATGCATGAAAAGAATGAGAAAGAGAAGGGATTTATACCTTCCGGTGACTCGAATCGATCCCGAAATGCCACCGACACGTAGGAATCCCAAACGGACACGAACGAGCTCCGAATCCTCTCAAACTTGAGGAGCTCCTCCCTTGGCTTGAATGGAGAAGGAAGGATGAAGATTTGGTGAAGAAATGGAAGGATTTGGTGATGATTTGATTAGGATTTGCTCTCAAATTAATTTGGGGAAGAACAAGAGAGAGAATGAAAGAGAAAATAATAAAGTGTGGAGGAGCCTTATCCACTAGATGTGGCCGACCATTAAAGGACTTTTGTCCTATTAGGAAAAAGTCAAGAAAGCCCATCTCTAGTCTATGGGTTAATACAATGGTAAGGGGTTAAGTCGGGGGTAGTTTAGTCAATCCTAAAACACTAATCCAAAATAATACTAACCAAAATGATTAGCCTAGTCACTAACTAAAATAACTAACATGTGGGCCATGGCTAACTAGTGTGTGGGCCCGCTAGAGTCAACACTACCCCGGGTCCCCGATACAAGTCGGAATGAGTTAAAATTCGAACCCGACTCAAATAACCCCAAAATAATACAATAAATAAATAAATAATTCCAAAATAATTTTAAAGTGAAAAATTACCAAAATACCCCTGTTCATGAAAACTGGGGGTAACAAATCTATCCACCTTAAAAAAAATTTGTCCTCAAAATTAAAACAAACATACACTGAATCACATGCAGAAACAAAATTATACCTTAGGGCTCGAAGAGATAAGGGAAATGCTCCCGCATGTCGTCCTCCCTCTCCAGGTAGACTCACCTGGAGAGTGATGCCTCCATGCAATACGAACCAAGGGTATAACCTGGTTCCAGAGCACCTTCTCCCTACGATCCAGAATCTCCGCTGGCTGCTCTGGATAGTGAAGAGTAGGCCCCACCTCGATCGCTGAATGGTCCAATACATGGCTGGGGTCCGCCACGTACCGTCTCAGCTGTGACACATGGAACACGTTGTGTACCCCCTCTAGCGTAGGTGGCAAGTCTAGCCGGTAAGCCACTGCACCGACCCTCTCAAGAATGGTGAAAGGTCCGATGTAGCGCGGACTAAGCATCCCGCCTCCGCCAAAGCGAATCGTGCCCCGTGTCGGAGAAATCTTCAGGAACGCCAAAACACCAGCCTAGACATAAAACAAACTCAGAACACAGGACAGACAAAATCACAATCAACCACAAACAGGAACTGAAACTAACCTCGAACTCTAACGGTCTCCGGTGGCTATCGGCCCAATGCCGCTGCCTATCCTGAGCCAAGCGAAGTCTGTCTCTAATCAGCCTGACCTTCTCAGCTGCATCCACCACCATCTCTGGACCAAGCAGCACCCTCTCGCCAACATCGTCCCATGACAAGGGAGTACGGCATCTCCGTCCGTATAGAGCCTCGAATGACGACATCTCTATACTGGCCTGATAACTGTTGTTGTAAGCAAACTCTACCAGGTGAAGATGATCCTCCCAAGAACCCCCGAGATCTAGCACACACGTGCGAAGCATATCCTCCAAGGTCTGGATAGTCCTCTCCGATTGCCCGTCTGTCTGGGGGTGATAAGCGGTACTAAACTTGAGCGAGGTGCCCAAGCTAGCCCGCAAACTCCTCCAGAAGTGGGAAGTGAAACGGCTATCCCGATCTGAAACTATGCTCACAGGAACCCCATGCAATCGTACGATCTGACGAACATACAGCTCTGCCAACCTCTCCGTAGACAATCCCACCTTGAAAGGCAAAAAGTGGGACAATTTGGTCAATCTATCAACTATGACCCAAATCGCATCTTTCCCTCCTGGAGATCGTGGAAGTCCGGACACAAAGTCCATGGTGATGTGCTCCCACTTCCACTCAGGAATGGGTAGTGGCTGTAGCAACCCACCAGGCCTCTGCCTCTCGGCCTTCACCTGCTGACAAACCAAGCAGCGAGATACAAACTGAGCCACCTCGCGCTTCATGCCGTACCACCAAACGTGCTTCCTCAGATCTCTGTACATCTTGTTGGCACCAGGATGCATAGAGTACTGAGAGCGATGAGCCTCCTGAAGAACCTCCTCCCGAAGCTCCCTACTCGGAATGCACAGTCTAGCACCGTGCAGCAGCGACCCATCCTCGGCAATAGAGAAATCGTCGAGCAACCCTGTCCGCACCTACTCCCTGATGCTCCTCAGGGCAACATCATCATACTGCGCTGATCTGACTCTGTCCATCAACTCAAACTGAATCTGCAAGCCCCACATCTGCACCTCCATGCCCGGAATAATTACCTCGATCCCTAAACTATCCAAGTCAGCCAAAAGGTGACGGTCTGATGTCAGATACATAGCCACTGGATACCTGCTCAAGGCATCTGCAACTACATTGGCCTTCCCTGGATGGTACTGCAAGGCAATATCAAAATCCTTCATCAGCTCAAGCCAACGTCTCTGCCTCATGTTCAGCTCCTTCTGAGTGAACACGTACTTCAAGCTCTTGTGGTCAGTAAAGATCTCAACCCGCTCTCCATACAGATAGTGCTTCCACAACTTCAGGGCAAAGATGACAGCGGCTAACTCCAGATCGTGAGTCGGGTAGTTCTTCTCATGAGTACGTAACTGCCTAGATGCATAGAAAATCACCTTCCCGTGCTGCTGAAGTACACAACCCAGACCCCGGCCAGAAGCGTCGCTGTAAATCGAGAAACCACCGGTCCCAGACGGTAATGTCAAGATCGGAGCTGATGTCAACCTCTTCTTCAGCTCATCGAAGGCGGCCTGACACTCCTCAGTCCAGACGAACTCCACGTCCTTCCTGGTGAGTCTAGTCATCGGCTCCGCGATCCGTGAGAAATCCTGGACGAGCTTCCGATAGTAGCCCGCCAATCCCAAAAAGCTCTAAATCTCGGCAACTGTACTGGGCGTAGACCAAGACTCTACCGCAGCAATCTTCTTCTGGTCTACTGAGATCCCGTGCTCGGTCACAACATGACCCAAGAACTCGACCTGGTCCAGGAAGAACTTACACTTTGACAACTTCCCATACAACTGCTCCTTTCTAAAAGTCTCGAGCACAATCCTTAGATGCTCCTCGTGCTCCTCCGGCATCTTTGAGTAGACCAGGATGTTGTCTATGAAGACCACCACGAACTTGTCAAGGTACTGATGGAATACCTTGTTCATCAAGTTCATGAACACAGCTGGGGCGTTGGTCAACCCAAATGGCATCACTGTGAACTCGTACTGGCCGTACCGAGTCCGAAAAGCTGTCTTCGGAATGTCTTCCTGCTTCACCTTCAGCTGATGATAGCCGGACCTCAGATCTATCTTTGAAAACACCTTGGCGCCGTTCAACTGATCGAACAAGTCGTCGATCCTCGGCAATGGGTACTTGTTATTGATAGTGAGGTTGTTGAGCGCCCTGTAGTCGATACACATGCGCATCGTACCATCCTTCTTCGGTACAAACAGGACTGGCGCTCCCCAAGGTGATGAACTAGATCTAATGAATCCCTTGTCCTGCAGCTCGTCGACCTGCTTCTTCAGCTCTGCCAACTTACTGTTGTTGACTCTATAGACGTGCTGTGAGATAGGCTCAGCGCCCGGCACTAAGTCTATAGAGAACTCAATGTCTCTATCTGGCAGCATCCCAGGCAACTCCTTGGGAAAAACATACATGAAGTCAGCTATCAATGGATGCGGCAATACCTGCCCCGCCAGTAAAGCTCCGCAGAACCCATCTCTCGGCTCAGCTGCTCCTCTGGCAAACACAATCTCTGGCTCTCCCGGCGGCCTAAATAAAATCCTACCTCCTCTGCAATCTATACTAGCATGGTGCATGCTCAACTAATCCATTCCGAGTACCACATCGTACCTCGGAAGGGGCATTACGAGCAAGCACACACCCAAAACTCGGCCTCCTACAGTAACTCTCTGCCCCTTGCAAATATTATTGACCAGGATGATGCCTCCCCCGGTCAATATCTTGCAAGTCCTACCCAAGGGTTCAGTAATAGTATTGTGTCTCAGAGCAAAGGAGACAGACACAAAGCTATGAGAGGCACCGGAATCAAATAAGGTAAATACAGGGAATGAATCGAGAAGAACGTGAACTGCCACTACATCGCCTACTGGCTCTGCCTCCTCCTCTGCTGTCAGAGTAAACACTCTGCCCGCAGGGGCTCCCCTCTCGTGCTGCTGAAAATGGTGCTGCTGCGTCTGAAGTGGAGGACCTCTCTGCTGAACTGCCGGTCCTCTGGTCGGCTGCGCTCTGTCCTGGACTCCTCGGACTCATCGAATACGGCAGTCCTTCAGCTGGTGATCGGGCGCCCCACAGTATAAGCAGACGCCCAATCTCTTCCTACACACCTCTCTAGTGTGCCCTGGCTTCCCGCAGAAGTTACACTGTGTAGCCGGCCTCTGACCCTGACCCTGGTGCTGCTGGGCACGTGCCGGTGCCTGCTGGAACTGCAACTGAGGCTGCTGCTGCTGGAACTGTCTCTGCTGGAAATGTGGGCGCTTTACTGGCCCTGTACTCGAACTATCTCCAAGAGCGTCACTGCTCCTCTTCGGCTTGAGGCCGAAATCCTCCTCTGCAATCTGAGCCTCCATCAGGATCTGCTCAAAAGTCACGTCTCGTCGCCCAGATGTGCAAGTGTGCACTGCATGTATAAGGCCCCTCCGGAACTTCCGGGCCTTGCACCCCTCATCCTGGACCAAACTAGGCGTAAACCTGCTCAGGCGGAAGAACTCCGCTGCATACTCGTCTACCGACGAGTTCTCCTGTACCAGACTGGCAAACTGCCCCTCCAAAGCTGTCAAGGCTACATCTGGGTAGAACTTCTCCTTAAAGAGCTTCCTGAAGTCCTCCCAAGATATACCTCTCACTGACGCACGTGGATCCGTGCGGTACCAAGTCAGCGCTATGTCAAAAAACTGGCTCGCTGTAGAAGTCACCCACAAACCTCTCGAGACCTCTGCCAACTCCAGACTCCGCTGGACATCCTCTAGCCAGTCGTCCTCGTATAAGATACCCTCGGTACCCTTGAACTCCCACGGGTTCATCTTCCTGAAGTCGAGGTGTGTACCAGGCCTCCCCTGACCCTGCTGCTGTGCTGGTGCTTCCTGAACTGTAGCCGGTGCACCTCTCTCCACTGCTGCCATAGCTAGCTGATAGGAGTTCTCCATGGTCTGTCGCAGCACCTCTGCCTGACGATGATGTTCCTCTGCCTGTGCTATCTGTGTCTGCAGCATCTGCTGTAGAAGGGCCATCATCCCCTGAGTGTCTGCCGGTAACTGAGGCGGCGGTAGAAGAATCTCGGGGATGACCAAGGACGGTCCTGCTGCTGGAGGTGGAAGACCTCCTGGAACCGTCTCTACTGCTGCTCCCGTCGGAAGGGCAGGAACTGAGGTGGCAGCTCCCTCAAGTGCAGCTCCCGTAGCCGGAGGTGGAAGACCAGCCAGATCGGGCCTCTCTGGAACAGCGCTAGAACCCGCTGCCTGAGAGTGAGTGATCGTCATCCTGAGGATAGAGTGAAATAAGGAATCAATATGGCACATGATAGGAATATCAAAGACGGACAATTAAATTCAATGCAAAAAGAATTTGTCATGGTAATCAAAAGATCAGAAATTTCCTAACATGTGATTGAGTAACTCCTATCATACCCTAGATCCTACATCCTAATTGCAGGCTCGTAATTAGTACTCTAAGTCGAGCACCATTACGAGTTCGCACTAGTTGCGACACAGACCTGCATGGGCCACCACAAAAATATGTCACGACCCGTACCCTAAAGAGGGGCACGAGCACGTGGTTACGTCCAGCCTACGCCGCAGTATCGGCGGTAGAACGCTGTATATAGGGTCTGTAAATACTACGACTAAAACAGATAAATGTACCTGTACAGTATATACACTCCGAATGGAGGTTACATAGCAATACAGTCTCATTCACATATATCAAACTAAGATAGATAGCATGGAAAAGAGATATGATAGATAAAACAGGAAATGAGTCCAAAATCCATAAGTCAGAGCTAAACACAAACATCCAAGTCTCAGAAAATATATGTAATAGATACTACAACTGAAATGTACTAGCTGGCTCGCAGGCCAGGCAAACCTAACTAAACTATGCTACTCAGGATGAGCAAAGTCTAGTGGCTCTACCAATAAGCCACGGTCTAAGTCTAAACCATCAGACTCAACCCCATAGTAGGTCGGGCAATCAGCCTCTGAATCATCTGTAAAATTTGTCAACGGTATCCTGTCAAAAAAATGAGCAAGTACAAACACCAACAGCAGTTCCATATGAATTGAGAAATACTATAAGAGACAGCAATAATGAAATACAAGACAAAGATATAGGCGACTTGGAAACCATTTGAAAGCCGAGTTACAACCCCTGAACCAAATAAGGACCAGAGTTGTAACTCTTCTTTCAAACAAGACTTAGTCTCAAATTATGGTATAGTATAAAGACAGATAGAGCATGTGAGAAATGGAAATTATAGCATGGTGAGAAGTACAGAAAGTAAAGCTGAACTGGAATATAAGATACGCAAATAAATGTAAAAGGTGATTTGAACTATTAGAGCGATATGTGATCGGCTAGGGAAGCAAGAGATGGTTATCCACTTGGCCCGGCAATCCGCGGTGTCCTCAACGGAGAGTCATGCCGTCCAACCTGGATAACTGGTAATAGGGTGTCTGCTACACCCTACGTGAGGTGAGGGTGGTGCTAGCAAAATATAGTTACAGGGAGGCTTTGATCACATAACCCCTAATAATTCCTCCATCCCCAAATAGTATCACGGATCCGGACATGGCACGTCATGACACAGGGTTCAAGAGCAGGGGGCCAGCCCACTCCTAAATTAATGTTTATATAAGTACAGGAACACAGAAATATCACATACTCATATACCAAAGGAGTCTAGGAATAACATATCATGACAGGATCCGACGTATACTAGTCCGTGAACCGTCGTGTCGGGAATCAAGTAAAACACTACAACTGAATCGGATATAGTAGATATCAAGACAATAAAAACTATCAGTGAATGTACTCGCCTGTGGTCTTGAGCTGATAAGGTGAACAGACGCTCAGAGTGATCACAGACCTAAAATAAGATACTATGAGTCAAACAGGACTTTATACTGAAAAGGAAACTAATATAAGCCATGAATGCAAGTCTAAGTCAAAACTAGGTCAATCTAGGTCAAACTGAGTCATACTAGGTCATACTGGTTAATACTAGGTCACTGGGAGTCAATCCAAGTCAAACTAGGTCGAACGGGGTCAAGGGTTGACTTACAGTTGACTTTTGGTCAAAAAGTCAACTCTGGTCAACTCTGGTCAACTTTAGGTCAAACCTAGGTCAAACTAGTCTAATGTTAACCAACTGTTGACTTTTAGTCAACTGGTCAACTCTGGTTTGGTTTCGGTCAAATCTGGTCGCTTAAAGGCTACGTTTGACTCTCGGTTGACTTTCGTTGACTTTTGGTCAAAAAGGTCAACCGACGTCAAAACTAGTCTATGAGCACCATATTTGATCATTACCAACCAAGGGAATCAAGTTCTAACTCTATCTTAGACTCCTAACTCAAATACCCTATTCCTAGGCAAAACTAGCATTACCTTACCTAGGTAAATCCCGATACCTTGCCTAATACCAAGGAAACCCCGCTAATACCCAAGATACTAGCTTAGGCTCCTTAGGGTAGCTAGATACTATCCTATCTAAGGCTTACCTACCAAGGAAAAATAGGTATCCTAGGTATCTAGGCTATGTTAGAATACATGTGTATTGGTTTACCCTATTACCTAATCCATATCATGAATTTACCCTCATAACTCTATCACACTCATCCACACACAACACTCTCATAAAACACTCACCTATATCACACTCACCAGGCTCTCCTATAGGTTTTCCTACTAGTTGCACATAGGCTAAACCATGGTTTACTAGCTACACTCATTTAGGCTCACACTCACAAGCTAATATATGGAATGATATGGGGTTATGGTGTGGCTGAAATTGAAGTGGTATGTGGACTGATATTTATGGTGAAATGTCAAGGGCTAACATGGTTAAACCATGGACTATTGTGAGAGGGCAAACAAGGACAACCATGTAGGTGTTTTAGTGGTGGTGTTAAGGGGTAACAATGGGACTGAAATGTGGCAATGTAGGGACTGGTTTTACAGTCCAATAGGACTGGTTTAAGTGACAGCCAAGGGGGTTAGATAGGACTGTCATGTGGGTTTAAGGAGACAACAAGTGACAGCCAAGAATGGTTGGATATGGACTGTTCAAGGGGGTTTAATGGGCTATTCTTGACAGCCAAGTAATGCAAAAATCTGGACAGTTTAGGGGCTGTCATATAGGGGAATTCTGGACAGCAAGGTGGGGGGGGGGGTTAAGGACTGTTAAGTGTGGGTTTTGGGGGACAGGTTTGTACAGGTTTATGGGGGTTAGTTAGGACTGCAATGTGGGCTAAAGTCAAGGGACAACCATGAATGGTCTGTAAATGGGACAGTCAACAAGCTGGAATTTGGGACATCACATATGAATTAAATGTGGACTGATATGGTGTCATATGCAGGCTGATTTGGTGGCCAAAAGGACAGCAACTAAAGGGTGTTTGTAGACTGTTATGGGGTGTTCTTGGACAGTCCAAGTAGGGACTGAAATGAGGCTGTGTTGGGTTTATGGGGACAGCCACCATGGGGACAGTTAAGTGCTGTTGTTGGGTTTCCTCCTCCCTCCTATTCACTTCAAATCTCATCTCTCTATCTCACACATAAACACACACACAAATACACATACTAACTCTCTACACTTGGCCGACCCTCTATGCCCACAACCAATCACCAAGTATCACACACATAATATATATATTCCCATATATATGAACCATATTATATATATATATATATATATATATATATATATATATATATATATATATATATATATATATATATATATATATATATATATATAGAGAGAGAGAGAGAGAGAGAGAGATTAATTAATATATCACCATATATACACATATATTGATATAGATAATATGATACATAATGATACATAGGAAAAACTATTCCTAAGCACATGAAAAATCTGGAATACATATTAGAACAACAAGAAAACAATACACAAATGATTCTATAAGTGTCTAAAGAGGGTTTTCCCCATTAGGACACGATCCTACTCCTAGGACACCTCTACAAATGTCCAAATGGACACGAAATGGACACCAATGGGCACCAAACCATGGGAGTCAATCCTAAGGGTCAAAATGAATCTAATGCATGAAAAGAATAAGAAGGAGAAGGGATTTATACCTCCCGATGACTCGAATCGATCCCGAAATGCCACCGACACGTAGGAATACCAAACGGACACGAACGAGCTCCGAATCCTCTCAAACTTGAGGAGCTCCTCCCTTGGCTTGAATGGAGAAGGAAGGATGAAGATTTGGTAAAGAAATGGAAGGATTTGGTGATGATTTGATTAGGGTTTGCTCTCAAATCAATTTGGGGAAGAACAAGAGAGAGAATGAAAGAGGAAATAATAAAGTGTGGAGGAGCCTTATCCACTAGATGTGGCCGGCCATAAAAAGACTTTTGTCCTATTAGGAAAAAGTCAAGAAAGCCCCTCTCTAGTCTATGGGTTAATACAATGGTAAAGGGTTAAGTCGGGGGTAGTTTAGTCAATCCTAAAACACTAATCCAAAATAATACTAACCAAAATGATTAGCCTAGTCACTAACTAAAATCACTAACATGTGGGCCATGGCTAACTAGTGTGTGGGCCCGCTAGAGTCAACACTACCCCGGGTCCCCGATACAAGTCAGAATGAGTTGAAATTCGAACCCGACTCAAATAACCCCAAAATAATACAATAAATAAATAAATAATTCCAAAATAATTTTAAAATGGAAAATTACCAAAATACCCCTGTTCATGAAAATTGGGGGTGACAGATCTTCATCCTTATGCTGTCGAGACCCTCTCCAATCTGATGATGTCAAAGAAGGAGTCGTATCCAAAAGGGAAGCTGCGGATGGAAGGTTGGAGGAACTCTATCCCATTCTGGAGTGGCCTTACTGAATGGGTACTTTCGACCTACAAGGACACCCAAAAAGCTGTCGGCCTGTTTTATGCTGTTAGATCCACCCAACATGGCATAAAATTGAATTGGCCTATGTTTATCGCGTTGGTGGAGTTGTATAATCATTATACCTGTACTTTCTTCACTCTGGGTGGGGAGATGTGTTTGGCTCTATATGAGATGCAGGCAATATCAAAGCTGCCCTGGGGAACGGAGCCGTACGAGAAATACGTTCCTTGTGATAAAGAGCTTTTAGACCTGGAGAAGGAAAACCCCGAGATGGTGAGATTGTACAAAGAGTTACTCTGTCATTTCTTCATCTATCACAAGATCACAAAGAAGGGCAAGACCGAGGGAACCATTTCCCATACGAGGTCTTGGACTAACTATGTCATCATTAAGAAAAAGAAAGAAGACGGCTCGGTCTTATTCTCAACTCGCAAGCCCTCCATGAAATCTGAGATAGAGCAACTGATGACAGATCACGGGGCAGCAGATACCGACGACAGCGATGATCCGAAGGGACAATCCCTAATTTATCACTTCTTCCGGCAAGCTGAGTTCAAGTTGTCGGAGAAGGCTGACTGCCATCGTAAGGCTGACTGCCATCGTATATTTCCTTGTAGATAAGGAGAGGGAACAATATACAGAGGTTTCCCCAGACACTGGTGTAAGACAAAAAGTTGCCCCCGGGCCTCCCGAGGTGGATAGTACGAAAAGTTTTGTCAGTAAACCAGCATCGGTTCCTGAAGAAGTAGTTAAACGGCGTGTTGGGATGGCCGCTATTGAACCTGCTCCAAGTCCAGCTGGGGCCCTTGTTTCTTAATCGTTTTTTGGTGAGTCGGCATCGGTAGCCGAAGAAGTTAATCAGCGTACCGAGACGGCTGTTACCGACTCTGCTCCAGGTCCAGCTAGGGCCGCAGAAGATAAGCAACCTGTATCTGTTTCGGCTGAGGTTGACATTGAGCAACCTGGGTCTGCTCTTGTTTTCTTAGCTCAAGTTGACATTAAGCTGGCAGGAAGTATGAAATTACAACTCTTTCACACTCTTAAGTTCTTCTTCCCATTGCTGATATGTATATTACTTGATTGTCAGGTTCGGCTTCTTCCCAAGTATCTCATCCTGGGGCAAAAGATCCCCATCAAGCTCCCTCTCCAATAACCTCTTCCGAAGATGACGAGATGGCCCAGGAAGTCGTCAAAGCTTTCTATTCTATTTTGAAAGTAAAGCTTTCTGGAGTTCTAAATCGGAACGTCGCCTTAGGACCTGCAAAGGCTATTGCTGAATGCCAAGTGACGGCCCTTGAGAGCATCGCCGCCTACGAGGAGCGGGCTAATGGTCTGAGAAAAATTCTGAATGATCTGGAGGACCAGGTGGCCAGACTCCGGGAAGCCAAGCAACAGAGTCCAACCTTGTTATTTCTTGAAGAAGATGATGCTTTGCTTGCGGCTTTTGCAGAGGAGGAAGCTACTTTCCAGGCAAGGAAGGGTGCCCTTGCTAAAGAGGTCAGTAAATTGGCTGATCAGTATGAACAGTTCAACGTTGCGAGTGAGGCTCGTATTGCTTCGAAGAACAAGCTGGCTGTCCAGATCACTGAAAAGTACAATCACATTACATAGATCCACAAGAAGATTGCCAAATTGGAGGCTAGCTTGAGGACAGTTGTGTCTGAATAAGAGGACTCACTACAAAAAAAATGACGTTTCTTGATGGTTTATTTTTTGACGGTCGTGAAAAACCGTTAAAAAAAGGGGTTATCTTGACGGTTTTAGCCTTACGTCAAGAATGAACACGTTTTATGTTAATTTAGCAATTTTATAGTACAATAGTTGACAGTTTTAGAGGATCCGTCAAGAAACGTCATTTTATTTATTGACGGTTTGGTGAAAACTATCAAATAATATATGTGCGGAAAAATTGCCGTAATTTTTTTGGATGCCATTATTGTAATTTTTCAAACTTATCATATATGTTGACGGTAGGTGCTTGTTTTTATTAAGGAACACAGAAAACTTTCTCTCGATCTTTCAGAAACCCTCTCAGAAAATCCTTTCCTCCTCCTCTGCTCCCTAACATTCTCCTCCCTAAAAAGCCCTCTCTATAAGAGAGAGACCCCTCCCCTCTCCTCTAAAGTCTCTCAACAATCCCACAACTCCCAATAAAAATTCCCTTTACAAAACCCTGACCCTATTTTTTCCCCTCGACGATTCTAGTGACCTCCCAGCGACGGAGGTCGACATCACGGCGGAAACCCCTATCCCTCACTTTCTAGAGTTAAACTCAGCGGAACCGGTGGCAATGCCAATCGGAGAGCCAATTAGGGTTCCTTCGTTCGAGTACGAGTGAAATCCCTCTCCCTCGGCGAGGTATTATTTCTCTTTCGGTTAATGCTTCTCTTGATTTTCTCTTAATTTTCTTAATTTTGAGGGCTTTCTTCTTCTTCATCTTCCCCTGGTGTTATATTACTTATTTACTTGATTTTATTCGGTGTTCAGTCTAGTGTCTATATCGAATAATCAGTTTGTGTGGTCGATTAATTGTAATTATGCGGCCACCTGAAAGTTTTTCGCTTAATCAGTACCCAATTAATCAGATTAACTGGTAAATTAGTTGGCTTAATAATCACTGATTAATTACTTAGCTTATTAATCATCTCTCATTCATATTTTTAGAACACTGGATGCACCCATCTGATGGCTCCTGATTGTTGTAGTCATAGTGTTTAAAAAATTGTCTGGCCTCTTGTCAACTGCCTGGATACTTGTCTAAGCTGCTCTTTCCTTGTAGATGCCTGGATAATAAGCCTAGGCGTCTGGCCAGATTTTAGTTAACCCCGTAGGTGTTTAAGTAAGGTGAGTATCATGTTGGCTTAGCCGTACTGGTTGGTGCTACTGCTTGAAGGGTAGTTCAGGATCCTATATGCACCTTTTTACTACTATACCACAAAGAAACACAAAATTATTTGTATTGCCTATACACATGTAGTATGTAGAATGGACACGGATAGGACACAACACGTTTTGGGCACAGGGACATGGATTTGGCACATATCTTAGTGTGTCCTAGTGTAGATTTAGTGTCCATGGCATGTCCAATGCGTGTTAAAATGCACATGGTGTGATTTTTTTTAGTGTTGGTACTTTATAGCATGTGGACACTTATATTGATATTTAATTCATTTTTGAAGGTCATATTTGATAGTGAAATTGTACCATTGAATTACTCATGATTTAATGCATATAGAGCCTTAATCTAATATTGATGTCTCTTTTCTTATTTCTATACATTTTTAGCATTTTCACTTGTTTCTAGTTTGGACATAATCCTATAATATTAGAATTCTTGTCTGCCTAGAAGACACTCCCATTCATGATTGCATGCACAATACAGCACATTTTAGAATCTTCATCATTAAGTAAAAAGTTGTAAGGCAATTAAACTCATGGCATGAACACCTTACTGGAATCCCTATCATATTTGGTATGTAAATGTGGAGTCATGGACATTGGGGATCCTTTTTAGAGTTGATCGCATTTACAATAGATTTTTGGACCTATTTAATTTGCTCTTTCTTTATGTTCCCTTCTCTCCCTAATTTACACGCCTGGAGCGACTTTTTATACTGTTTTTAACAGAGTTCTGCCAAAATAGACTACATCATAATTTTTTTGAAGTAGGTACAGGTTCCTTGGAGTGGGGGCAGGAGGATTAATTGGCTACTGTCTCTCAGTTTTTGAATAGTTGCATGCCCATCCATTTAATTCTTTATTGTGACATTATTCAGTTCTTTGAGTTCTCTATCACAGTTGTTTGTTATTAACTCAAGCTTCAACTGATTCCTTGAATGGATGATGATTTCAATTTTTATGCTGAATCTACTCAAACTTGGTTGATTATTATGCTGAAGGTGCAGATAGGTAAGTGGCTTGGATTGCACCAAAGACCATTTTGGTAAGTTGAGCATTTAGAACCCAAAGTTGATGTAATAGTTTGCCATTTCTAAGTTAGCTCTTATTCTTCCCTACTGATGGGGTGTTATAGTGAGTAATGTTGCAGCTCATTTTTGTAGCTAAAGTTGTTTTGTGGAAGAGATGGACGTAGTGAAGTTTGTTTCTTCCATGCATAAGCGCTCCAAGATGTTAGAGATCTACTTTTCTTTTTTTGATAAAACATATTCTCAAGTTATGTTTTATACTACAAATTTGGTGATGGTGTGAATGGTTTTTAACTCACAGTGAGGAATCTGAGAAGTGGGTCAAGGAAGAGTTGTTGGATCCTTCTTCTAAATCCTTTCAACATCTCAAGTTGGTATGATATTTTTTTACTTCCCCCCATATTTCAACATAAAATATTTTTTCTTTCACATGTGAATGGAACTTGTTATTCAAGTTCTACAAGTACTCTAATTCTAGAGAATTTGGTTCATGATTGAAAGGTTTAAAGTTGAGTGCTCATGATGCATTTATTGGGAAATTCTTTTGAAGGTTCTTCCCTATATCACCTTGAAATTGGAAGTTGATTGGTGCTTCAAAAACATTGGTTAATTGCATTAGTTAGAGTGACTATGATCCATGGTTTGGACTAAATTAATGCACTCTCTTATTTTGTTAGAATTAGAGCGAGGAATACAGACAGATTGGGAACTCGATTTGGTTGCCAGGGGAAGGCTAAGGGTTACACCAATATTGTACGGATATGTGTCAATGAGTTAAAGCATCAGTATCAAAAATTTAAAAGGAAGCAGCAGCAGTTCAGGACTGAACTACAGTCCTATATGTTATGTGCATATTAGAGAGTAAGAAGAAACAACCTCGCTCTTGATGGTGCGAACACTCAAAGCCTGACCACCCTTATTCTCAATGAAAAGGAAACTTTATGTCTATTGTAAAGAACCTGTAATTCCTTAATTTGGCTCTTTTTAAATTCAAGGTAACTCTAGACTTTGGAGGTTTGGGAACTAAAATAGTTGATCTAGATATTGTATTAGATTCCATATTCAAACACTTATAAACCTTTCTGGTAGCTTCCCCCAACTACAGTCACATTCCCAGAATTCCAAATTCTTAAAGCGTATGTACATAATAATTCCCAAATACCTGGCATTTTCAATCAAACCGTTTTTATAATGGTTTTGGCATACTGTTTATGATTTATGTCTGGGTAGCTACAGGGATATGGATAATTGTTCATTACTTTTGATGTTAAACGGTTGCACTTTTGTGTACTTGATATTTCTACTTTATGTGAAGATTTGTTTCTTTATACGAGGTTGCTTCTAAATTTGCCTCCTTAGCTCTTTATTTCCTGATTTATCTGCTAGTTCCAGTTGGTTTCACATTGATACCTTCACATTGATTTAAAATTAGGCTACATACATTTATTGTTTTTTTGAATTTTAATTGTTTTAATCTTTGGCAGGCTATAATTTGCCTTACTGATCTTTCTTCATGCATGTTTGGGTTGTGAAAGTCGAAAACCTTCAATTGGTTGGACATGGTTCTTGCACATTACACATATCTTTGGCAGATCAGTAGACACCTCCAATGTTGGGGACAGGGATTGATCCAATTTGAGACTACTGTTTGGTCGAATGTGAAATTTGTCCTGCATGTTCTTGTTCTAGTTGTGTCAGGATATGGCTTCACACGTGGCTTATCAGTCCTTTTTTCCTTTCTCATTATAGAGGTCATGGTGTTCCCAGTTGTCTTGTACTGAAATGAATGTTCCTAATTCACTCTCAACGAGTTCTCATTAACCCTAATTGGCTTATAGCTCTTCCTGTTTGGTTCTCCCTGATGATCCTAAGATTCCAACAGCGGTCGCATCCTATACCTTGGAAATGTTAGAGTTTCTCATGTTGGGTAATTGTCAACCTGGAAATTGCTGATTGCTCGGAGGAATCATATGTTCATAGATACTAATACAACAAGAAAATGAGCTCCTGTACAACATCGTCACTCTTGGCACTTATTCCTGTAAGAGGGGCAGTGTTGATTAGCTATGGTTATGAAATTTTGTCACGTCACTATACGGGTTCCTCTGGTTTCTTATACACCAAGATTTACATGTCCTGTTATAGTCATTCATCATATATGTATGTACTTTACGTTATCTTTTTTTGGCTAAAATATATCTTCTCCTCAAAGAATATCTAGTTAGGAATTTTAAGTGACTTAGTATCATATAAATATCTTTTATTCAAGTTACTGTCTTTTTTGTTATTTTACTTCGAGCGACTTGGAACTGTTAATGGTATGTGCATGTGATTGTTACATACATGTAACCTTTTCATTCTGGTCTCTCTTTTAGCAATCACACTGTACACCTCGACTCTCAGAAATCATAGATGTTTTAACTTTGTTTATGGTGGTCTAATTTTTGCTCTTCTAAAAATGTTCTGTTTGGTGTGCCCCATGCTGATGAACATATTCCCCTATATTCGTATTTTGATGTAGAACATGCTGGTCTTTGTAGTTTGGTAAAGGAGAATATTTAGTTACACATATTCCAGTTTCTGTTGAAAATATGTGATAATATTATGTTGCTCGTTAGTATGTAGTATTACCATGTTCCTTGAAACTTTTGATATGATCCATTGTTCTGTATATGTTGAGCTAAAGATGAATAAGGATAATATATATAAGAATATGTAGGAAAGTATATTGATAACTTGTGTTCTTGTTCTCTCAGGAACTTGCTGAAAAATGAAGAAGGTGCATGCATGCTGTGAATAGGGGAATGCTGTGGATAAGTGAGGGATGTGCTCCGATCTGGTTTGCTACTTTTTTGGTTTTATTTTGTATGGTTGGATTATGTTTTGTGGTCACAAGTGATGGATGTTTGTGGTTTGGATGTTTAAGTGGTATGGAAACAACAGATGTGGGATATGTGTACTTTGTGGTTGGATTATGTTGTGGTTGGACAAGTGAAGAATACATGTGGTGGGATGTGTATTGGAAGTTTTTGTTGTATGAACAATACAGTTTGTTAATATGAAATTTTGGTTTTATAGTAATTTGATGTGTGTAGCTTCTGGATTGATATTATGTGTATTTGATTAATATTATATATAATTCTTGATGGAATTTTGGTAAGCTTCTCTTGACGGTACTTTGGATACCTTATCTTGACGGTTGTCAAACGTCAATTTTAATTCAAATCATGCTGCATAATAGTATGTGAATAAATGCTTTTCTTGACGGCTAATAACCGTCATCTAGGCTGGAGTCAAGAAAAGTTTTTGTCTACATTGATGGTTTCTAAAAACTGCTATCTTGATGGCTAAAAATAGTCAAGAAAAGTACTTCATATGACGGCCAAAAACCGTCAAGAAAAGTCCTTCCAGCGACCGTCAAGAAAGGGGGGCCCTTTTCTTATCTCCGGGCGACTTGACGGATCTGCAACCGTCAAGATACCCATTTCTTGATGGGGAATCACCGTAAAGAAAAGCCCTTATTCTTGTAGTGACTATTTGGTTCAAGCTGCCATGACTGCCACAACTTTAGACCAATTAAAAGAACAGCTGGTGAAGTTGGAGGGAGAGCACGTGAAACTGATCCCCTTCAGGGATGAAGCTGCTCGACAAGAAGAAGCGCGTTGTCGTGCTACTGCCAAGTCCCAGACTAAGATTGCGGCTCTAAGGGATAGCATCAATCGGTTGTGTATCCCTTAGATCTTCTTTTGTAATAGGCTCAATCAGCCGTAAAGATTCTTGTATCTTTTTCTTTTCTCTGCTTTTTAGAGACATTTTTAATAAAGAATCTTTTGGATTTCGCAACTCATGAATGAAGTTTGTGAAATATCAGAACTAGATGTAATATGGACGTAGTAGGGATATTTCTGGTGGGTATTCCGCTGGGGAATTGATGTGGACTTATTATCTGTTTTATGTTCAAGATTCTCGAACATAGATAATAAGTTGAAGGAAACTGCTAACTGAGGTAATGAGGACGAAATAACAGAAGATGTTCTATATCTGACCAGAGGTAATATGGACGTGGACGGATATATAACATTAGGTAGGAGTGGATAATTCAGAGGTAATATAGATGTGATTATCTTTGATGAATGTTTTGCTCAGAGGTTGTATGGATGTGGCAAGACAATTCTTAATTATTCCACAGGGAAATAATTATCGAAAAATAGTTCAGAAGTAATATGGACGTGACCATTTTCATAAGACCGAGTTTGGACAGAGAATAAAACGAAGATAATTCCACTGGGGAATCTTTTTTAGAGGACCTATTATCCATGGCATATCCAAGACTCTTGAAATACAGATAATAGTTGGATGATTTTTTGAATCACGTAAACATTGCACTGTATATTTACATGATTAAAATATGGTATATGTGAACGCTGTACATGAAGGTTATACATAATATTTCTTCAGGAACTTGCCGTTGATCGGCATCATGAGCAAGTCACCATCAGGCTTGGTTAGTCGATACGCATCGTTAGAATACACAGATTCTATAACGAAAGGACCTTCCCATTTAGGCTAGAATTTTCCTTTTGTCTTGTGCATCATGACCATTGGCCTTCTCACTGCTAAGACCATATCGCCAACTTGAAAGATTCTTTCCTTCACCTTTTTATTAAAGGCTCTAGAAAGGCGTGCTTGGTATAGCTCAATACGCTGTTGAGTTAATAAGCATTTTTTGTCTAGCGCTTCCAGCTCTTGTAGTCGCAGACGGTAACTTTCTTCGACAGTCAACTCACTTGCTAAGGCTACTCGAAGAGAGGGAATCTGAATTTCTAGGGGAAGAACTACTTCACTCCCATAAACCAGAGAGAATGGCGTACTGCCTGTTGGAGTCCGTACGATAGGCCCAGAGACATTTGTCGAGCTTTCCATTCCAATCGTGCTTTTTTGAAGACACGAACTTCTTGAGAAGTTTGTGATAGTCTTATTGAAGGCTTCTGCTAATCCATTAGCTGCTGGATTATAAGTGGTAGAGGCTATATTCGGAATTCAATTCTTATCGCAGAACCGATAGAATGGATGGCTCACGAATTGTGGACCATTATCATGAATGATCCTGCGAGGTAGGCTGAAGCGGTAGATGACGTGATGTTTGACAAAACTGATCACATTCAATGTCTTTACTTCGATGAGCAGTATAGCTTCCGCTCATTTGGAGAAGTAATTGGTTATAGCTAGGATAAACCGTTGTCCTCTGGAGGATGGAGGGCTGATTGGGCCGATGACGTCCATACCCCAGGCTTCAAAAGGCTAAGATGTCGCCGTCGGGCGTAGAAACTCTGAAGGTTGATGATTGAAATCGACATAGAACTGACAAGCCCTACACTTCTTTACATATTCAACAACATTTGCTATCATCGTGGGCCAATAATAATCCATTCGTCGGAGGCAATCTTGTAATTTGGGGCCTAGTTGGTGTGCATCACAAATTTCGTCGTGAGCCTCACATAGTGCATGTTTGGCTTCTGTGTCTGATAAACATCGTAACAGTAGCCCGTCGTAAGAACGTCGGTACAGCATTTTGGTAGCTGTATCATAGTAAAATCTGAGGGATCGCCATTAGATAGACACTACTTCCTTTGGGTCCTCAGGGAGGATTCCGTAGACGGCGTAGTCTATGAAAGGAAATCTCCAGTCTTTGACGTTGACGTTCGTTTCTGTTGCGTAACTATGATGAATATGCAAGGCATCTTTTGTACAGAATAACTCTCGACCAGACAATGTGATCGAATGCTGAGTATTGATAGGGACGGTTATGGAAGCAGCCAGACCGGCTAAAGCATCTGCTTCTATATTCTGTAATCGAGGCACGTGCTCGATGAAGAATCCAGCGAAGGTAGAAGTCAACTCGATCGTCTCTTTGTGATATGGGATGAGATCTTCGTGACAAACTTCATAATCTCCTCGGACCTGACTAACTATTGGCTTAGAATCGCCGTAAGCTTCCAGATAGTCAACTCCCAGTTGTTTTGCCAATTGAAGGCCGATTAGTAGGGCTATTTGCAAGAATAAAAAATTTCTTTTGTTATAAACTTAAAAACGAGTACAAGAGTACAATTGATTTCTAGGGAAGTACAACTGTAAGAATCTGATCAGAAGACGATCACTTTATCCCTTGGACGATATGATATCGAAGACACGAGCCTCTGGAGGATGCAACAACATTTTAGTAGGAGATTATGATCACTCTTGATGCTTTGAGATTGATTTGACGCTCTATTTATAGAGTTCTTGAAATAACTGTTTAGCAGTTATTCTGGGTTACACACGCTTCAGGTTGCACGCCTCCTATTCACTTGCTCGAATGGTTGCACTAACTGTTGTGGACGCGTGGCATCGTTTGATTGAGATGCGCATGGTCGTGGGCAGTGTAGTAGGCACGTTCTGCAAAGTTAGTGGGTTGCGTGCCACGTCACTTTGTTCTGAACACTGTTTGATCACCTTGTGCGAGCTTCATCAGGTTGCGCGTGGGCATAATGTAGCAACTTGCACGAGAGGTTGCACCAACTGCTATAGACGCGTGGTATCATTTGATTGAGATGCGCGTGGTCGTGGGCAGTGTAGTGAGCACGCTCTACGAAGTTGGTGGCTTGCGTGCCACGTCACCTTGCTTTTCAAATAAGAGTTGATCAAGTGGCGCCAACTAGCCAGGCTACGCATAGACACAACTCAACAACTGGCGCCTTTGACTAGGTCTCCTGTATTGTACTGATTAATTCTTGCACCACACAATGACTTGCGCGAACCAGCTGTCAGCATTAATTACATGTTGACAAAATCTTCTCAAGCGTCACGTTGCACGAGATTCGAATGGATTTTCCTTAATCTCTGTGCTGTCAGTTGTCAGGTAATGATGATGCCGTTACAGCTTCTCGAAAAAGTGTGCCATGTGGCGCTCGTGCAACCAGATTCCAGCGCAACCAGATGTTGGCGCAACCTGATGTTGCGCAACTTGATGGTTTGGCGCAATGTAATGATTTGGCACCATTTGATGATCGAACACTTTAATAGGTGGCACAGCTTGATTTTTAGCCTCTACAAGTCCCCCTTCAAAGTTTTCTAAACTTGAAAATACTTTAAAATTTTAGAATACTTTGAATTATGCTAGTTTTATTTGGATTGTGCCAGTTTACTGTCTAAGTTGTGTCAGTCAAATCGAGCCCGATTCTTCAGCGCAAGTTGCGCAGTTCAGCTATAAATAACCGTACTCTTTGGATTTTTCATTTTTCACATCATTTTGGATAACTCGAGAAAAACCCTATATTCTTCTCCTTTTTTCCGATCTATGAGAACTTTGATCGACAGCAATGGCACACAAGCACTTTGCTGCTGAGAAGGGTAAGACTGTGGTCGAGTCATCCACGCGAGTTCCGACTTCGTCACGGCGAGAGACGGCCAACCCGGCCATGGAGGGTAAGCATTCGACTATAGACCCGATTGTCGACCACCCTACTAATCATCGGCCACCCTATTTAGGGTTTGGCTTGATTCTGACAATGTGCGCCTGCCCTTTTTAGAGTTGGGCATATAACTTGCACCTCCTTTATTAGGGTTTGGTTGTTATCGACCCGCGTTGCGTAGCGTTTTGAAAAGTTGTGCAGTCTTTTGGGCACAACTTCGACATGTTGTGCGACAAGATACGGCGTAACCTGATTGCTGCGCAACCTGATGGCTGCGCATGCTGAGTGCGGCGCAATGTGAGTGTCGCGCAACCTGACTAAATAGAGCATTATATACTCGGTTCATTCCCAACGATGAACCTATTTATGGGGCGTTCTTTTCCAAAACAACTTTTTTCTTTCTCCCCTATTAAGTGATATGTGCCCATTTATTGGGGAATACGAAGTGCTGGCGGGGGCCGATCTCCGTTGTATATATATGAGCATGAAGTTTAACCTTCATCTTTATTCACTCTCATGGCACCTGACATGAAGAAGGGGACGAACAGCAATGACAATGGCAAAGCTTCTGAGGAGAAGTTACACTCTGCGCCTGCAGAGTATTTGCTGGAAGCTGACCCGTCCCTGAGGGCAGAGAACTTTTTCGACTGTTTTGGCCTGACCCAAACAGTCTTCGCTCATTCCAGCGGTGGGCCATCGTCTTCTTTTGAAGAACGTGGTGCATTAGAACATAGGGAAGGATTCCTCCGTTTGATGCATCGCTCGGGAATCTATAACATGGAGGAATTGAGCGCTGCCTTGCGTCAGACTGATGACGGAAAGAAGAAGTGACGTGATACGAGAGCATCATTTTACATAATGGCCATAGAGCCTATGTCTGTTGTATTTGTCTTCTTTTCCATTATGAAATGAAAATTTGGAACTTATTAAATCGTGGCACATTTGAGCATTGTTGTATAACTGTCTTGACACGTCACACACATTTTTTAAACTTTTCTCGGTTCTGATAACACAAACTTCTGAACGACATATGGCGTTTCTCGTACTTTCGTGCTTCATTCTTCCCGAAATATACGCCTATGGACGTACATAATGTTTCAGCTTCAATTGCATTTAAATAGTTGCGAGAAGAAAAGAACATTTGCTATATTCTCCTCTTTCTAATACTTGCAGGAGACCAACTGACAAAACTCCCCAGAACTGACATCGGTGATCTTAGATGCTATGAAGTTGAACCACTTTGACACACACATCAAAGAGCTCATAACTCTTCATGTTTAAAAGGGCTTCCTCGAATGGTAGGAAGGGCCTTTATACATGAGAGTTGGACGGTGGAGACACAGAATTAGGAATCGTATCACGAGGGTGATCTCATTCCTACTTCTCATAAAGGGTCGTCTCTTCTCCACCAGTTGTATTGACAACAACTTTTCTTCGACCTGCTGCACTTCATGGTTCTCCTCTCGTCTTTCTGAGAGAGAAGACCAGAGTTGATTTCGTTGCCTTGCTCGCTGCTTCAGGTCGAGTCGACAAGGAACTGGCACCAACAAGAAGATCCAAAGATGTAATGGACCTTCATTTGTTAGGTTTAGAATGAAAATCCGAGATGTAATAGATTTCCATCAAGATGTATCTATGTTTTTAAAGAAGGAATAAAGAATGATTTTTTCTTCTTTATGATTTGATTTGATGTGATGATATAGAAAGTAGAATCCAGAGGTAATGTGGACGTGAATTCATTTTTTCTATTGATAATCTTCAAGTCAACTGGGACTCAAAGACGGGAAAATATGTCTAAGAAGACGATATCTGTGATAATACGGACTTTATCATAAAGAAAAGATATCTGTTAAAACAGCTAGGTTCCAAAAGACAGAATTGATGATTCGGATATGCTCCACAGGAGATTTTGAGTTTTTATTATCTTGTGGCTTTATTTACAAAAAAGTAAATAAACGATAATAAATGTAGGCCTATTCACGAAATGAAATAGAGATGAAAAGACTGATGAATAAGCATCCCTTTTCAAGAAAATGTCACTTTGGTTCTCGAGATAGAATGTTTGGCTTTTCTGTCTATAAATAATGTGGAACCTTTTCTGAGAGCTTTATTCACCCCTTGCAAATGTCTTCAGAAGATATGCCTAAGGAGGTGGGAGTCATCCCGAAAATTGAGGTCGCCCTCGACACTTCTTCTGACGAGCCTCCGCCGCCTACTCAGCCAGAAGTCAGAGAAAGCTTGGCTATTCCTGGAGAGAAGCAGGACATTCTTGCCAAACTGGTTGAGCCTGGGAGTACTACCAAGGAAGAAGCTCTGAGGAAGGCTGCCTGTGAACTGCTGGTGTCATCGGACAATAATGTCTTCGAGCTTCTTGCGAAATATGTTTTAAACCAAGAGTGCTCCGGTCCTCGTTAATTTTATGTATTTCCTTCTGTCTGAATTTATGCAAATAAAAAGGAATTTTATTTACATTCTGAGTCTCTGTGTTGATATTTCTTCTTTGTCTTCAAACATAATAATTCTTGAGAAATTTGCCATTAATGGGCATCATGGCGACTCGACAATCCATACCAGTCAATTGATAAGCTCCATTGGAGAAAACTTTACTTACAATGTAGGGTCCTTCCCACTTCACTTCAAATTTGTCTTTGCTCATGTGCGTCATAGTCATAGGACGTCTGACGGTTAGAACTAGTTCTCCTTTCTGAAATGTTCGGACTTTGACTTTACGGTTGAAGGCTTTTGATAGACGAGCTTGGTATAACTCAATATGTTGTTGAGCTAGGAGTCGTTTCTCGTCAAGCGCTTCAAGCTTCTGAAGTCTCAGACGATCATTGTTTTCGGTTGTGAGTTCCTTGGCAATGTCAATCCTTAGGGAAGGGATCTGGATTTTCAATGGTAAGACAGTCTCGCATCCATATACCAAAGAGAAAGGTGTGCAACCTGTAGGAGCACATATAGTAGTACGGTAGGCCCACAGACATTCTCCAAGCTTTTTACTCCAGTTTCATTCGTTGGTAGAAACAAACTTCTTGAGGAGTTTGATAATGGTCTTGTTAAATGCTTCTGCCAACCCGTTAGCTGCAGGATTGTAAGCTGTAGAAGCAATATTATTGATCATGTTGTTATCGCAGAATCGAGTGAACTTCAGACTGATGAATTGTGGCCCATTATCATGAATGATTCGCCGAGGAACACCGAATCTGTTGATAACATGATGCTTAATAAAATTGATAACGCTACTTGTCTTGACTTCAGCTAGAGGTATAGCTTCAGCCCACTTTGAGAAGTAGTCGGTTATGGCCAATATAAACCGATGTCCTCGAGACGAGGGAGGGTTGATAGGACCAATGATATCCATGCCCCAAGCTTCAAAGGGCCAAGATGCTGCCGTCAGGTGAAGAAATTCTAATGGTTGATGGATGAAGTCATCATGGATTTGACATGCTCGGCACTTCCTTGCATACTCTATTGCATCAGATATCAACGAGGGCCAATAGTAGCCCATTCGGCGAATAAGATCCTGTAACTTAGGAGCAGGTTAATGTGCACCATAAACACCATCATGAGCTTCACGAAGTATTTGTTTTGCTTGTTCTCCCGCAAGACAGCGTAGGAGTAAACCGTCAAACGGTCGTCGGTAGAGTGTCTTTGTAGCATAATTATAATAAAATCTGAGTGGCCGCCGATGAATTGTTGTAGCCTCTTTAAGATCTTCAGGTAGGATATCATGGACCATGAAGTCTATGAAAGGAGTCCTCCAGTCTTCACTGATGGAACAAATTTCAACTGAATTGTTGAATTCCATGTTTGAGTTGTTAACTTCAATATTTAAGTTATTCTCGGCACAAAATAACTCTCTATTAGCGATGACAATATTTGTTGCCTTCCTACTGGAATTGATAATACTACTGCAAGATTAGAGAGTGCATCATCTTCCGTGTTACACGCTCGGCATACATGCTCGATGAAGAAGCCTTTGAATGAAGTAGCCATTCTGATCGCCGCATCATGATATAGGACCAGATCTTGATGTCGAACTTTGTATGTGCCTCTAACTTGATTGACAATCAGTTTGGAGTCTCCATAAACTTCAAGATACTCAATATCTAATTGTTTAGCCAATTGGAGACCAATGAACAGAGTGTTGTATTCAGCCACATTATTGGAACACGACTCATCTAAAGAATAAGCTCTTTGAATAGCTAACCCTTCTGGCACTACCAAAATTTATCGTTTTAGCGAAGGCCATATCCGTCGCTAAACCGACGGTAATTACTATTAGCGACCGATAACCGACGGATTTTGGCCAAAAAAAATCTGTCGGCAATCAGCTCGTCGCTAATAACGTTCCGTCGCTAAGTTGTCGTCACATGACGGAATAGCGCGGATTGTCGACATCGCAATACGAAGCATTAGCGACACATTTCCGACGGACTGTCGTCCATTTCAACTATTAAGTACTGAACTGTGTTATAACGCCCCAGTCCCAAAATACGTAGGACTAGGAACGTAGACATGCCAGCTGTATTCATACGAAGTATACTCCAATATATGGAAACCTCATATGATTACATAAGCTGTAAAATGCAGTAGAACCATAACTAATCTCATCCACAAGAATAAAAGAATAGAAGATATCATATAATCAACTATGAAATTGTTATTTGGTACATGTAGTTGGGCGGAGACAAATCCACTACCAACTATGAAAAGAAATATACAACAAAAGAAAGATTTTGACGAACGAAGCGGAGACGATCCAAATGCAATCATCCTCTAAGAAATAGCGATGATCACGGCTAAAGCTAGAGCACCTGCGAAAGATAATAGCACACACCTGGAGAGATAACCAGGTCCTCAGAGGGACGTAACAAGACACATAATAGCATGCCATATAAACTGAATAAATATTGCTCAAATAAATAAGTAAATCGAATTATAACATGTTCCAATACGCACCTACTGAACGAGCGTACCATCCCCCCAACCAAACAAGGACAGGAGATGATAAACTAATTCACGGCGACGTATCTTTCCATGCTATGAATTCAATATGGTATCCGCACCCCAACAAGGTTCAATACCTTCTCATCGAAGTAGTAAGTCACACCTACAACCAAACAAGGAAAAGATGTGACGAACTAATCCGCGACAAGTTATTGTTCCAAGTCACGGTCAGATACAAGTACCCAAACCAAAGGTACTCATACCTAACGGATAAGGGTAGCCTAACCGTTCTAAGTGAATGCAGTTTTAAGAACAGTTCATGGTCGCATGACTACCGGGTCAAGTCAAGAAAATACCAATGCAGTACCTCAGTAGCGAGTCACAACACCATATACTATTCCTCAGTATCGAGCGAGTCTATAGCATATAGTCTACCTATCGTTCCTCAGTAGCGAGCGAGTCTACGATAGATAGGGTGGTAGTCAACTTCCAATCATGTTCTTTCCGCCCAATGCTAACTCTATAATCGCTAAGTCAAACTAGCATGCAACCTCTATTAGCGGTTATTCCTATCGCACGGCTTGTACGTACTAGTGGCCAGCCAATCACGCACTTTCCGAGTTCTACATGCGACACACAACTTCGTGGTACAACGTGTCAAGGCCATGAATGCAACACACAAAGGTGGTCCCCTAAATCTAGGTTTAATGTGTAAGAAAATAATACATAGCAGAAAACTGAACAGTAAATTTTAACAGGTTATGCCATGTATCACAGTTTATTTGCATAAAGAAATTAAATGATGCATGAAATATGAGCTACAATAAGTAAACAGTAAATGGCAAGGTGTCTTGCCTGATAGTACGCCCGGTGGTGCTGCAATGATCAAGGTGGCATGAACTGCGACTTCAGTGCAACAACTATGCAAGGTGACCACGAATGGTGACACGGTCGGTTCCATTGGGTTTAGAAAGGTCAAATTAGTTAGGGTGGACACAAGGTAAGCTAGAATTTGACAAAGGATAGGAATAATAGGACTGGATACGGATAGAAGAAAAATTAAAGAAATAACGGATAATCATTATATACGAGTTTGAGAAAACATTTATAATTCCTAAAACTAGTTTTTCAGAAGCCAAAACATTTATAGGAAAAATATTTATTAGTCACGAAGAATGATAATAATTGAAGGGATTTTGTGGAATAAAATTATTTTTAGAAAAATGTTCATAACACCTTAAAGCTATACTTATTTAGTAAAAATAGTCGTAAATAATTACTTGAAATTTTTAGGAAATCATTCATAACACTTGGAAACGATATTAGTCAAAAATAATTTCTACGTAAAAATATTTAATTAGTCCAAAATACTTTCTAATTAAAATATATTTAAATATTTAATTATTTAAATTAAAGATATTCACTATAAAAGTTCTAATAATAATAATAACAAAATAATATATACAGAAATCACAATTTAAAAATATTAATATCATATACTATTTTAACATAAAATAATAATAATTTTAATTAATATAATGTGTGGTTCTCGGTCTCACAGACAGTGAACAATAACAGAGGAGTTTTTTTTTCTTAGAGGAGGGAGAGAGAGAGAGAGATAGGCGAGGAGAGTGAGAGAGAGTCGAGAAAGGGTCGGAGAGGAGAGCTCGGGGGTTTGGGCTCCGACGGTCGGACACGGCGGAGACGGGAGAGAGAGAGAGTTTCTCACAGTGGGAGGGGTCGGCGGATCTCGTGGCGGGGCGGCGCGGCGCCCAGGGTCGACGGCGGAGAGGGCAAACCGCGGCGGGGGTTCGTCGGGATGTCGGCGTTGACTAGAGGGACAGCGGCAACCGGCGGTCAGTCGGCTAGGGCACCGGCGGCCCAGATCTGGGTGATGGGCGGAGGCGGCGCGATGGGATCTCGCCGGGAATCGTCGGTGGCGGAAGAAAGAGGAGGCGGAGAAAAGGGGTTCGGCGGAGAGGGAGGCCAGGGCGGCTCGTCGGCTCGTGGTGGAGGCGAACGGTCGGAGAGGCTACAGACGGCGGAGGGCCAGGGCAGTGACGGCCTGCGGGCGAGGACGCGGCGGCTAGGGCACGCCGGTCTGAGTGGGGTCGCACGAGCGGTCAGCGCTCGGATGAGAGGGCGGCCTTGGTCGGCGCCGGCGGTGGTGAGTCTGAGTTTTCTTTCTTTTTGTTTTTCTGGTTGGTTTTTGGTGGCGTCGTTCGCCGGCGACGGCCGTGGGGTCGCCGCGGCGGTGGGGGTTTTGTGCGGTGTTTCTGGTGGTCGTGGTCGGGATGGAGGACTCTGGTGATGGTGGTGGTAGTGCGTGTGGTGGCGGCGTAAGGCTGTGGGGGTGGTGTTGGTGATGGCCTTGGCTGGTGGTGATGTTGGTCTGGGGTGTTGGTTGAGTGGGGTGCCGACGGAAGGGTGGCTGGTCGGGCTTTTGATGGCGGTGGAGTGGTGGTTTTGGGCTGGTGGTGATTGCGGTGAAGACGATGATGGCCGCGGTGGTCTGGTGTTGCGGCAATGGCCGGGGTGTTGGCCAGGTTTTTGGCCAGCAGGGGTTCGAGGATGGGCTTGGTTGTGGCGAGTGTCGGAGCGCCGGGGGTCGAAGGATGCAGGGAGTGGGACATGGAAAGAGACTAGGGTTTAGAATATGATTAGGATTTGGATTAGAGAATTAAATTTGCTGTGTCAAAATCGTGTCCGACATGTGGACACAAAGAAGATGAAATGTATATGTAATAAAATATTGAAAAGGAAAAATAGGGCACGGACACGATGCACAACTTGGGTTGGGGAATTTGGAGAAATTTGTGGAATAATAATGGAGGAGTACCTGCCTATTTATAGGACGTGGGAATTTCCATCAGGATAGGATTAGGAAAAGTTTAAACCCAAAATAGATAATTCTCTACTAAATTTAAAATCAATTAAATCAAATCCAAATAAAAATCTAATTAAATCTAGTTTAATTTTCTTAGTTTAAAATCAAATCAATTTTAAACATAGATATTAGTTTACTATTTAAATGTATTCATGGAATCAAATCAAAACTTAAATTGTCACAAATATTTCAAAAATATGTTTTCCAAAAATGCTAATAATAATAATTTTGAAAATTACACTATTTATTAAAATAAGGTAATAAATTATTATGATATATGTATGCTCAAATAATATTTACATAATTATATTTTCCTAGTATACAATAAAATATTAATTATAATAATAACTGATAAAAACAAAATGCTCTTTATAGCAAGAATAGAAATTATATATAATATTTTGAAAGTGTATAATAAAATAAAAATGTTTTTCTAAATATGTACGCTCACACATATTCGCATTCGACGAGCAATTACGAAAATTAAAACTCCGTACGCGACGTACGATACGACTACGCGACGTACAATAATAAAATTTTAAAATAGTACTAAATTTAATAATAAAAAAAATTAGTAGAAATTTAGGAGTTTTACATTCTACCCAACTTAAAAGAATTTCGTCCTCGAAATTAAGAATTAGGAGGGGGTGAGAAGGTACAAGGGTATATCGATAAGGAAGCACAGATAAATCATTGGGCGAGATAAGAAAACGACGTTTTATGAAAACATGCATTAGAGTCGTGATTTCAATAATGGCTAAGATAATCATGAATTAACGTAAGAAGATAAAGGGTTAAGATAACGTGCAATAAAGAATAGTATGGGTTCAAGAAAAATAAAATAAATTAGAGTCCTTAAAGTTATGGTCTCTTGAGAGTGGGTTGAGGGCACGATTTTAGAGAACGAATTAGATTTCACTTCTATATTAAGTTAATTGGAAGGTCATGATAGGGCCGAGAAAGGACGAGTAGCAATATAGAGTGATAATGGTCATTATCGATAGAAAGGCTAGAAGAGATCCTAGTATAACGCGTTCGTCCTTCTAGAATAGGTGAAGGCGAAAGTAATAAGGGATTCAAAAGACGATTTATCGAATACTAGTACGTGATTCAAGGACGACTAAAAATTTCAAAGGAATTGTCAAGACAGTCGTGGATGGGATTGTAAGGGCCAAGTTTAATTTTGTTCCATCCACGTAGAATAATAGACAAAGGCGAACCAAAGTGCACTTGGTTGATCAGACCATTATGCACCGATTCTTGATTAGACAATAGGCTAGTGAGCGCTCAATAGCATATGTCATGAACAAACTCGATAAAGAATAAGCTTGCAAAAACTAGGCTACATTAGCATCATTAGTCAAAATGGTAAATACATAGGCACGAGAGATTTAGATTTAAAGAAGGTTGAATGATTCTAAGTCATACAGTCGTCCTATAGTCTTCTTGTCCAAGTCCTTGGTTGGCTAGACGGGTTAGGTCCTCTAGATTCTAGGATCTAAATAAGCTTGCTAATATAGGTCACTAGGTCAAAGGGGTTGCTAGTTCATAAGGTATTCTACCCAACTTAAAGAATTAAATTAATGGTGTTTTGGGACAACTAACTAGTAGGGTCAATCTCTAGCAAGCACGATGGGAAGATAATAGAGATGGAAGGAAGCAAGCAAGATACAATTGATGAGTCAAACGGTAGATAAAATTAAGAAAAGAGGTCAAGTATGTGGATGAGATCCTAGACTTCTAATCCTATACGCAGGCTTGCTTGGTACGGTAAAGTAACCAAACAATTTATCTTGACCTGCATGGGCCACCACAAAAACATGTAACGCCCCAGTCCCAAAATACGTAGGACTAGGAACGTAGACATGCCAGCTGTATTCATACGAAGTATACTCCAATATATGGAAATCTCATATGATTACATAAGCTGTAAAATACAGTAGAACCATAACTAATCTCATCCACAAGAATAAAAGAATAGAAGATATCATATAATCAACTATAAAATTGTTATTTGGTACATGTATTTGGGCGGAGACAAATCCACTACCAACTATGAAAAGAAATATACAACAAAAGAAAGATTTTGACGAGCGAAGCGGAGACGATCCAAATGCAATCATCCTCGAAGAAATAGCGATGATCACGGCTAAAGCTAGAGCACCTGCGAAAGACAATATCACACACCTGGGGAGATAACCAGGTCCTCAGAGGGACGTAACAAGACACATAATAGCATGCCATATAAACTGAATAAATATTGCTCAAATAAATAAGTAAATCGAATTATGTCACGACCCGCTCCCGAATAATCGGACACGAGTCGGACACGCCCAGCCTTCGTCGTTAGACACGACGAAGTAAGCTGTACCAAGCTAAGGAAAACTAACCAGATAATCATGAAAATATAGAATCACAGCATCTAAAAACGTATCCCAGAATGATCACCATAATCCACAAATCTAGATATCATAATGTACGAGTCATCAAGAATAAAATGTACATAAATTCTAAAGACAATATCTAAGAGTAAGCTAACAGTCTAAACCTGAAACCTCAAGCTAAGCCTCATCCTGCTCAGCTAAACCTGGGCTCTGGCCCATAGAGTAGAACAACGTCCTGCAAATATACCTGCAACATATCCTATTCAGGAGCAGAGCAAAGTACAGTTCTAGGTAATGAACAATAACATCATGATATGGAAAATAAATGCTGAAAGAACAAGAAGAACATGATATGTAAAGAACAGGAAGATCATGAACTACTGCTATAAAGATACATGAAAGATCATGACTATGTAAAGATGCAGGAAAGATCACGACTAAAATCAAGATACAAGTAAGATCATGAAAGAACAAGTAAGATCCTGAACATGTGTGTTATAAATTTGAAATACTTCTATGATATGTGACCGGCTTGGGTAAGATCATAAAAGAACATGAAAAGATCCTGAAAGATCATATAAGGTACGGCTTAGGACCTGCGTGCACTGTGCGAGGCCTAAGCTAAAGATCATGAATAAGTATCCGGGTTTGGTCACATATCTAGAGTATTTTCCCACCCCAAGATGCAAGTAAGATCATGAAAGAACAAGCCAGAAAAGATCATGAACGTGTCGCAGTGTGTCAGCAATAAAGAACAAGAAAATGCACTGATCAAAACCATAGAATGTACTTGCCTGTCTCCGGGTGATCAAGGGTGTGTAGTAAAACTGGATGTCCACCTGTTGTATGATTTACAAATTATAAGTCAACAATGTAAGGTAATTATTCCTAATCTAGAATTTACTTAATCAAGAATCCTTAGTTTATACTAATTCTATTTAAGACCTATTAATCTCACATTGTACAAATTAAAGTAGTATCTATATACTACTTAATATAATATCCTCAAATAGGGGACCAACTATTATTAACCATATGTTTATAAAGCTGAAACTTTATTTAACCTAACTGATTCTATAATCTATGGTTCATAAGCTTGGTTATCTATCCTTTAATATACCCACCATGTACCCTTATAACTTGCCATAAAATATATCTTAGACTATAGTATCCTGCAAATACAAAATTTAGCTAATAGGTTTAAGGGACCTAAGGATCCTGTTTTGGTCAAAAGCCCAGCTAGTCCCCATTCATGGGACTGCTACTCGAGTAACACATTAACTTATCCTTTCCCCTAAATGCATTCAACCACTGCACATGTGGGTTCTGGTCCTGCATCACATCATGTTCTGCACATTAGTAAAATACTGCATCCCAAATCATGTCCTGCAACCACTCTTGTATCCACACATCCATTCTCATTCACTGCCTTCTATCAACCACTGTTATTAATTAACACTCTAACTCCTAGATGCATGTCCTATTGCTTGTGTACATACAACTACACACATCTACACTGCACTTTAATACCTTTCACAGCATACACCACTGCAATTTCATTTATGACACTATCCTGCAATACAATTAAATCACTGCCATGACCTGCCACTTAGCTACTTCATTAGGACATGTCCTATGTTTGCATTTCCTTTGTATCCTGATACCCTTGCATACACATTATTTAATTACTGCAGTAGCCCTCATTGTCCTACAAATTAGCCTATATACTTAGCTGATACTCTCAGGTTCCTGAAGATGGTCTCCCATGTTCTCAGTTTAAGAATTAACCAAAAATGGAAAGACTCATATTAAGTCAAACAAAACATGCCCACCTTATCAAAACCATAACTGTCCTAATCGTTTCCAGAACAGAGCATGGATAGTCTAACTTTACTACTAGCCTCACCATTGTTAATTCAAAAGAGTGTTAAGAGAAACAATTTATAACAGGAAGGTTCAATCCTAAGAAATGTAATTACACCTTAGTCCAAAACCCCTAGCTAAACCTGAGTCCTGCCCAGACTTCTGAACCTGAGTACTGATTTATGTTCCAGTACTCCTCTTAGTGTGGCAGGTAGGAGCAATCAGTGAAAAGTATATCTTCTACCAAGTACCACCTTAAGAGCAATACTGAACTTAATGGTTCAGAAATTTGTAGTCCTCAACTCATGCTACCCATTGACAGGAAGAAGGATTAACCAAAGCCTCAGGATTGGTTAACTGTTCTAAACAATACCCCATTCAATCCTAGTATCAGAATTGATACCCACAGTCCTGAACACTGAAACCAACTGACTCAAAAAAATGACCTATCAATCTAAGTTTACAGAAATTCATGCCACCTCTCTATGCAAGGTCCTTAACTTATAACAACAGGAAGATGGCACTGAGCTAAGATAAGCTCGAAGTAAACTCTAGCTTCTGAACAGGGGAAAACAACCTGTTCAAAGTGCAACATAACAGTCCTATAAATTCCTATTCCAATGTATGATATTCATAGTAAAATCAGTTATCATTAGTTCAAATGAAAAAAGATCTATAATTTAACAGGAAGAATCTACTGTTCCATATAGGAAATCTCATATATGGAAACACATCTAAATTCATATACGAATTTACATATCAATCTTTATATGAAAACTCATATTAGTTTATATATGGAAGCACATATAAATTGATAAATGAAACATACATGACAGGTTTCTCAGTTTAAGACTGATATCCAAATCAGTCATCCATACACATATTAGGACAGCTCAATAATTCAGTTTCTAATCATTCGATCCCAACTAGAATCAGTGAGACTCAATTCAACATGTACATGTGTCTAAAGGACTATGGAATTAATCCTTCTGATCAGAATGTACCAGCTTGATTTCCTCAATGACAATCTCTGAATCAAGAAGGAAGTCCTGCTTCACTCAACTGCTCGATCCAACCGTTCCTACCAGATTTGATGATAAAGAACAATCGATAAACTCAAACTATATCATCACTGATCCACCATCCTTAGAAATTTCTAAAACAAGGATTAACTCAAGGAAGACTTACAATCGGAAGAGTACAGCTCTCGAAGAACAGATCAGTGTTAACTAGAAGCAATTTGATCTACAAATCAATAGGAAGAGAATTCAGAGGGTTCCTTAGATCATAAGAATTTGATCTAAAAGTCTTACCTCCACTATGAAATCAGGGGTCGAAATATGAACAGGTCCAATTCAGAGAGATCGAGATGTAAACGACTGCTTCAAATTAATTTCACGCAGGATCAAATCGGTTTCATGAGAAAAACAACAAACATATGGTGGTCAGAAATTATTGATTCCAAAATGAAGGATTGTTGGAAGTATGGATCGAATCAATGATCGTTGATCGATCTGTTCTTCTCCTGATCAAGTCGACTGACTGGATCCAAGAAGAACAAATGATCAGTCATCGATTGATCGTTCTCAATCCTCAGAGTTATCAGAATGATCAAGGAGACAAGAAGATCATGATATTTACCTACTGATCTCGATCCACCCCTTGCAATGCTCGGTCCTCAGAACAAACTGCCATGGCCGACTGGATCCGAGCTTGGGGAAGAAGAATTTGAAGATGAAGAATTGTCCATCAAAGTGAGGAGAGAAAGGTCCTTAAATAGAAGATGGATAGCGTGAGAAAGAGGCAAAGATTTGGCGGGAAAAGTCTGACAAGGTGGTTAGGGAGGAGGAAATTTGCACATGGCCTCTCCCTGGCTGTTGGAAAAATTTGAAATCGGAAGCTACCAAGGATTCTTTCAGGAAGCGTAAGAACTTGGTCTACACAGAGGGTTGGTTTAAAAGGATTTTAATTGGGCTGGAAGCTTGGCCCAATAATGGGTTTAAATGGGAATTAGCCCAAACAAAAATAGATGGTTAAATAAAAAGTTATTTCACCCATGCAAAATATAAAAATATTCCCAATTCATGAATCAATAGAAAAATTTAAATTCTACAATATTCCAGAAAAGTGGAGTTACAAATCTCTCCCCCTTGAAAAATTTCGCCCTCGAAATTGGAATGTAGACACAGAAAAGTCAAAAATAGTGAATCCAAAGAGTTGTTTATTGAATTCAAAAAAAAATGCATAAAATACAAGGCACTCAAGTGAACAAACTAGGATATCGCTCACGCATCTCATCCTCGACGCTCCCATGTGAACTCTCCCGGAGAGTGGTGTCCCCACATGACGCGAACGAGAGGAATGATCTGGTTTCGCAGACGCTTCTCTCTTCGGTCCAAGATCTCTTCTGGCTGCTCCTCGTAAGTCAATCTCGGACCCACCGTTAGCTCTGAATAGTCCACTACATGGCTCGGATCTGGAATGTAATGTCGAAGCTGAGATACGTGGAAAACATCAAGCACTCCCTCCAAGCTAGCTGGAAGCGCTAGTCGATACGCCACCTCGCCAATCCGCACCGTCACGTCGAAAGGCCCGATGTACCTCGAACTGAGCTTCCCACCTCTGCAAAATCTGATGACGCCCCTAGTCGGCGAGATCTTCAGGAACACTCTGCTTCTAACTGCGAACTCCGGTAACCATCTGTTGTTGTCCGCCTAGTGCTTCTGTCGATCCATGACGCTCTCAGCCTTGAGTCCAAGTACACACAAGGAGTTTGGGATATCACGCTTTGACAAAGATCGAGGATCAAATAGTCACGAAGTGGAAGTAATTTCAATTACAACTTAGAGGAGCGACAAATTCATGAAGACACAACTATTAAGTATGATCAAAATCGATAGCTTAATACAAGTGGACTAGATAGGAAAATAATGGTCTGATAGACATGGTTTAAAATTGAAGTTTAGACAGGGCAAGAACGAAGTATGGAATTAAAATCTGGCAATGTATAATTTGAGGAAATTAATGATCTAACGATATAATACTAGAAGGTAATTAGCAAGGGTTGATTTGAGGAACGTACGAAATACTCAGGAGATATTAGTATCAAATTAGGGTGAACATGCAAGGATCTGTGATCATATGAAAATGAAATATAATTTTCATGATACCCGAGAACATATAGGCATTTGAAATCACTTTGCTTAGATCCCTACCCCGCCAGTATAGGTCTGGCTGCAGTGGACTTTCGGCTCCGTGGCTCAAACATCAATATGTCACAGAATATTATGTCAACCTTATCCATTTTCAAACAATTATTAACAAGCAACTCAAGAGATGAAGATTTGATAAGTCTCGACAGTATTCGAAAAACCTATGATTGTCTGAAATCATTTCAACTTAGAGTTCCTGCCTCGCCAGTGCGCTACTGGCTGCAGTGAACCCTCAGTCTCCATAATCTAGCTAATGGCTGCAGCGCGCAACTGTCATGCCATAGTAGGTCATCGAATAGTCTCTCGACTTTATCCCTAGGAATTTCAAAAGAGTTTCAAGGAATTCAAAATGAGTTTCAATAGTCCAAGTCACGGAAACGATGAAGTTACTTGACTGTTAGAATACAAGAGTTTATTAGGTACTAAAAATGACAAGGGATCCCATCAGTGAGTATAAAAGGCAGCCAGGGAGATTTAAAATTTCAGACAGGATGAAGTTTCAAATTATGACGGAATATCAACTGATATCTGGAATGGTAACAAGATTCCACATATGGGACATTATCTCGAAAGGATAACAGAGTCTCGAAGGACGAACTGAAGCAAGGTATCAGATAGGAAACAAGTTTCAAAAATAAGAAATAAAATTCCGTACTGGAAACGAGTTTCAATAAAATCTCGAATAACAATGAAATCTCAAGTAAAACTTGAATAGAAAACGAAATCTCCAATAAGGTACACAGTGGAAAATAGAAAATCAAGTATCAACAAAGTCGTGAATATGGAACAAATTCTCGAATAGAAAATCTCAATGAGGAGACAAGATTTGGAATAGGGAACACGGTCTCAACGAGTCGCGAGTAGGAACTGAAATTCAAAGTCCGGTAAATCTTGGATGGGAGACAAAATTACGAACAAAACAAAGTCTCGAAATAGGAAACAAGATCTTAAATTCTCGAATAGAATCAAGTTACGAGTAGAAAAAAGAATCAATGGGTGAGTAAAACAATATCCATGAAACAAGCGATACCTCAAATAGGGAACAAGATCGAAGCAAAGTTGTGAACAGAACAATTTTCAAAAATAGAAAACAAGCCACGTAGGAAACGAAATCTCACATAGGGAACAGGTCGAAACCGAAGTTTTCAAACGATGCCTTGAATGGTGAATAGAAACAAATATTGAATAAAAAATCAAATTCCAACAAGCCCCAAATAGAAAACTGAACTTCGGAAAGAAAACAAAATTTACAAATTGTAACTAGTCCTGAATAGGAAACAAAATTCCTGAGTAGAATCTCGAAAAGAGCAAGGTTACGAAGAATGGATTGGAGTACCAATCAACGAATAGGAAATAATATCTCGAATTAAGTTTTGAATTTCAACCAAGGTTCCAAAATAGAAAACAAGAAGTTTCAATAAATGGTCTAGATGCTAGAAGAAATTTAAGAAAAACTGGATTGCTAATCAAGATACATGGTTTTTCCAACCATGCAAGAGATCTTCTGTCTTCAATCCTCTTCAGTATTCCTCCGGAATCATTTCAATTTCTTCAACTGTCCTGTTGTAGGCTGGTCCTTGAGGTAGTGCTCCATGTGGTTGCTGATTCTGAAAAGGTGGGCCCCTTTGCTGTAGTCCGATGCTCCTCGTGCTTGTTCTTGGGCAGTGCAATCAACGGTCTCCGGACAATCTTTGACTTGGTGAGTAGGCGGTCCGCAGTACAAGCGTAGTCTCCTCCTTTGCGGCACTCTTCATAGTGGCATCCAGAGAGGTGGCAGAAATTGTAAATGATCGTCGGCTGGATCTGAATCTGGATCTTCCGTTGGGGCTGAAGTGCAGGGCTCTGGCAGGAATATATGACTGATGGCGTGCTGGCTGCTGAGATCTGCTCCTGATGATGTGACTGGTGGTGTGACCGAAGAAACGCTGACTGAGTGTTGTGACGCTTTGCGGGTCCAGGATAGTTGTTGTCTTTGTCATAAATCTTCATGTTCCTTCTGAGCTTCAGTTTCCCATTGTGTCCTATTGTCTGTGCTACATTCTGGATCTCCTGGCAGGTGGCTCAAATCTTCAGAGAAGTCGGGTCCTCAGAAATTTGGGTGATCTTCAGTGGTAACTCCAGGTTCTCGATCTGCTGCTTGGTGTAAGATATGCACTCGGTGTCGAAAAAATTCCAAGTGTCTGAGAGTCTGGAAATCAGAAGTCCTTTCTGGCTCGGAGAGTGTATCCACAAGTCTGACTTGGAAAGGGTGGCCTGTTTCCTCTGGTTGTCAAGGGACTCTTCAACGTCTCCGTCAACTACGTACTACCCATGGGGATAGTAGTGGCGATAGAAGGTAGTGGAAGCTTGAAAACGTCAAGTGCAGGTGAATTGACAGTTCTGGTGTCGCATGCTTTTGAACTATCTGCAAAACAGAAAACTGTTAAAATAACCTAGACCTACATACAACAAGTGTTTATAGAATATCAAAATACCTGATACACTTGATATACCTGATATACCCTTATTTTCTGATTTTCCTATGCTGTGATCAAGTTTCCCTAGTGTAATCAAGTCCCCCAATAGTACTCTAAGTCCTAGGTACCATTAGGATAGACCTGCATGGGCCACCACTAAAAACATGTCACGACCCGCTCCCGAATAATCGGATACGAGTCGGACACGCCCAGCCTTCGTCGTTAGACACGACGAAGTAAGCTATACCAAGCTAGGGAAAACTAACCAGATAATCATGAAAATATAGAATCACAGCATCTAAAAATGTATCCCAGAATGATCACCATAATCCACAAATCTAGATATCATAATGTACGAGTCATCAAGAATGAAATGTACATGAATTCTAAAGACAATATCTAAGAGTAAGCTAACAGTCTAAACCTGAAACCTCAAGCTAAGCCTCATCCTGCTCAGCTAAACCTGGGCTCTGGCCCATAGAGTAGAACAACATCCTGCAAACATACCTGCAACATATCCTATTCAGGAGCGGAGCAAAGTACAGTTCTAGGTAATGAACAATAACATCATGATATGGAAAATAAATGCTGAAAGAACAAGAAGAACATGATATGTAAAGAACAGGAAGATCATGAACTACTGCTATAAAGATACATGAAAGATCATGACTATGTAAAGATGCAGGAAAGATCACGACTAAAATCAAGATACAACTAAGATCATGAAAGAACAAGTAAGATCCTGAACATGTGTGTTATAAATTTGAAATACTTCTATAATATGTGACCGGCTTGGGTAAGATCATGAAAAAACATGAAAAGATCCTGAAAGATCATATAAGGTACGGCTTAGGACCCGCGTACACTGTGCGAGGCCTAAGCTAAAGATCATGAATAAGTATCCGGGTTTGGTCACATATCTAGAGTATTTTCCCACCCCAAGATGCAAGTAAGATCATGAAAGAACAAGCCAGAAAAGATCATAAACGTGTCGCAGTGTCTCAGCAATAAAGAACAAGAAAATGCACTGATCAAAACCATAGAATGTACTTGCCTGTCTCCGGGTGATCAAGGGTGTGTAGTAAAACTGGATGTCCACCTGTTGTATGATTTACAAATTATAAGTCAACAATGTAAGGTAATTATTCCTAATCTAGAATTTACTTAATCAAGAATCCTTAGTTTATACTAATTCTATTTAAGACCTATTAATCTCACATTGTACAAATTAAAGTAGTATCTATATACTACTTAATATAATATCCTCAAATAGGGGACCAACTATTATTAACCATATGTTTATAAAGCTGACACTTTATTTAACCTAACTGATTCTATAATCTATGGTTCATAAGCTTGGTTATCTATCCTTTAATATACCCACCATGTACCCTTATAACTTGCCATAAAATATATCTTAGACTATAGTATCCTGCAAATACAAAATTTAGCTAATAGGTTTAAGGGACCTAAGGATCCTGTTTTGGTCAAAAGCCCAGCTAGTCCCCATTCATGGGACTGCTACTCGAGTAACACATTAACTTATCCTTTCCCCTAAATGCATTCAACCACTGCACATGTGGGTTCTGGTCCTGCATCACATCATGTTCTGCACATTAGTAAAATACTGCATCCCAAATCATGTCCTGCAACCACTCTTGTATCCACACATCCATTCTCATTCACTGCCTTCTATCAACCACTGTTATTAATTAACACTCTAACTCCTAGATGCATGTCCTATTGCTTGTGTACATACAACTACACACATCTACACTGCACTTTAATACCTTTCACAGCATACACCACTGCAATTTCATTTATGACACTATCCTGCAATGCAATTAAATCATTGCCATGACCTGCCACTTAGCTACTTCATTAGGACATGTCCTATGTTTGCATTTCCTTTGTATCCTAATACCCTTGCATACACATTATTTAATTACTGCAGTAGCCCTCATTGTCCTACAAATTAGCCTATATACTTAGCTGATACTCTCAGGTTCCTGAAGATGGTCTCCCATGTTCTCAGTTTAAGAATTAACCAAAAATGGAAAGACTCATATTAAGTCAAACAAAACATGCCCACCTTATCAAAACCATAACTGTCCTAATCGTTTCCAGAACAGAGCATGGATAGTCTAACTTTACTACTAGCCTCACCATTGTTAATTCAAAAGAGTGTTAAGAGAAACAATTTATAACAGGAAGGTTCAATCCTAAGAAATGTAATTACACCTTAGTCCAAAACCCCTAGCTAAACCTGAGTCCTGCCCAGACTTCTGAACCTGAGTACTGATTTATGTTCCAGTACTCCTCTTAGTGTGGCAGGTAGGAGCAATCAGTGAAAAGTATGTCTTCTACCAAGTACCACCTTAAGAGCAATACTGAACTTAATGGTTCAGAAATTTGTAGTCCTCAACTCATGCTACCCATTGACAGGAAGAAGGATTAACCAAAGACTCAGGATTGGTTAACTGTTCTAAACAATACCCCATTTAATCCTAGTATCAGAATTGATACCCACAGTCCTGAAGACTGAAACCAACTGACTCAAAAAAATGACCTATCAATCTAAGTTTACAGAAATTCATGCCACCTCTCTATACAAGGTCCTTAACTTATAACAACAGGAAGATGGCACTGAGCTAAGATAAGCTCGAAGTAAACTCTAGCTTCTGAACAGGGGAAAACAACCTGTTCAAAGTGCAACATAACAGTCCTATAAATTCCCATTCCAATGTATGATATTCATAGTAAAATCAGTTATCCTTAGTTCAAATAAAAAAAGATCTATAATTTAACAGGAAGAATCTACTGTTCCATATAGGAAATCTCATATATGGAAACACATCTAAATTCATATACGAATTTACATATCAATCTTTATATGAAAACTCATATTAGTTTATATATGGAAGCACATATAAATTGATAAATGAAACATACATGACAGGTTTCTCAGTTTAAGACTGATATCCAAATCAGTCATCCATACACATATTAGGACAGCTCAATAATTCAGTTTCTAATCATTCGATCCCAACTAGAATCAGTGAGACTTAATTCAACATGTACATGTGTCTAAAGGACTATGGAATTAATCCTTCTGATCAGAATGTACCAGCTTGATTTCCTCAATGACAATCTCTGAATCAAGAAGGAAGTCCTGCTTCACTCAACTGCTCGATCCAACCGTTCCTACCAGATTTGATGATAAAGAACAATCGATAAACTCAAACTATATCATCACTGATCCACCATCCTTAGAAATTTCTAAAACAAGGATTAACTCAAGGAAGACTTACAATCGGAAGAGTACAGCTCTCGAAGAACAGATCAGTGTTCACTAGAAGCAATTTGATCTACAAATCAATAGGAAGAGAATTCAGAGGGTTGCTTAGATCATAAGAATTTGATCTAAAAGTCTTACCTCCACTATGAAATCAGGGGTCGAAATATGAACAGGTCCAATTCAGAGAGATCGAGATGTAAACGACTGCTTCAAATTAATTTCACGCAGGATCAAATCGGTTTCATAAGGAAAACAACAAACATATGGTGGTCAGAAATTATTGATTCCAAAATGAAGGATTGTTGGAAGTATGGATCGAATCAATGATCGTTGATCGATCTGTTCTTCTCCTGATCAAGTCGACTGACTGGATCCAGGAAGAACAAATGATCAGTCATCGATTGATCGTTCTCAATCCTCAGAGTTATCAGAATGATCAAGGAGACAAGAAGATCATGATATTTACCTACTGATCTCGATCCACCCCTTGCAATGCTCGATCCTCAGAACAAACTGCCATGGCCGACTGGATCCGAGCTTGGGGAAGAAGAATTTGAAGATGAAGAATTGTCCATCAAAGTGAGGAGAGAAAGGTCCTTAAATAGGAGATGGATAGCGTGAGAAAGAGGCAAAGATTTGGCGGGAAAAGTCTGCACAGAGGGTTGGTTTAAAAGGATTTTAATTGGGCTGGAAGCTTGGCCCAATAATGGGTTTAAATGGGAATTAGCCCAAACAAAAATAGATGGTTAAATAAAAAGTTATTTCACCCATGCAAAATATAAAAATATTCCCAATTCATGAATCAATAGAAAAATTTAAATTCTACAATATTCCAGAAAAGTGGAGTTACAAATCTCTCCCCCTTGAAAAATTTCGCCCTCAAAATTGGAATGTAGACACAGAAAAGTCAAAAATAGTGAATCCAAAGAGTTGTTTATTGAATTCAAAAAAAATGCATAAAATACAAGGCACTCAAGTGAACAAACTAGGATATCGCTCACGCATCTCATCCTCACGCTCCCATATGAACTCTCCCGGAGAGTGGTGTCCCCACATGACGCGAACGAGAGGAATGATCTGGTTTCGCAGACGCTTCTCTCTTCGGTCGAAGATCTCTTCTGGCTGCTCCTCGTAAGTCAATCTCGGACCCACCGTTAGCTCTGAATAGTCCACTACATGGCTCGGATCTGGAATGTAATGTCGAAGCTGAGATACGTGGAAAACATCAAGCACTCCCTCCAAGCTAGCTGGAAGCGCTAGTCGATACGCCACCTCACCAATCCGCACCGTCACGTCGATACGCCACCTCGCCAATCCGCACCGTCACGTCGAAAGGCCCGAATTAGCCCAAACAAAAATAGATGGTTAAATAAAAAGTTATTTCACCCATGCAAAATATAAAAATATTCCCAATTCATGAATCAATAGAAAAATTTAAATTCTACAATATTCCAGAAAAGTGGAGTTACAAATTATAACATGTTCCAATACGCACCTACTGAACGAGCGTACCATCCCCCAACCAAACAAGGACAGGAGATGATAAACTAATTCACGGCGACATATCTTTCCATGCTATGAATTCAATATGGTATCCGGACCCCAACAAGGTTCAATACCTTCTCATCGAAGTAGTAAGTCACACCTACAACCAAACAAGGACAAGATGTGATGAACTAATCCGCGACAAGTTATTGTTCCAAGTCACGGTCAGATACAAGTACCCAAACCAAAGGTACTCATACCTAACGGATAAGGGTAGCCTAACCGTTCTAAGTGAATGCAGTTTTAAGAACAGTTCATGGTCGCATGACTACCGGGTCAAGTCAAGAAAATACCAATGCAGTACCTCAGTAGCGAGTCACAACACCATATACTATTCCTCAGTATCGAGCGAGTCTATAGCATATAGTCTACCTATCGTTCCTCAGTAGCGAGCGAGTCTACGATAGATAGGGTGGTAGTCAACTTCCAATCATGTTCTTCCCGCCCTATGCTAACTCTATAACCGCTAAGTCAAACTAGCATGCAACCTCTATTAGCGGTTATTCCTATCGCACGGCTTGTACGTACTAGTGGCCAGCTAATCACGCACTTTCGAGTTCTACATGCGACACACAACTTCGTGGTACAACGTGTCAAGGCCATGAATGCAACACACAAAGGTGGCCCCTTAAATCTAGGTTTAATGTGTAAGAAAATAATACATAGCAGAAAACTGAACAGTAAATTTTAACAGGTTATGCCATGTATCACAGTTTATTTGCATAAAGAAATTAAATGATGCATAAAATATGAGCTACAATAAGTAAACAGTAAATGGCAAGGTGTCTTGCCTGATAGTACGCCTGGTGGTGCTGCAATGATCAAGGTGGCATGAACTGCGACTTCAGTGCAACAACTATGCAAGGTGACCACGGATGGTGACACGGTCGGTTCCATTGGGTTTAGAAGGGTCAAATTAGTTAGGGTGGACACAAGGTAAGCTAGAATTTGACAAAGGATAGGAATAATAGGACTGGATACGGATAGAAGAAAAATTAAAGAAATAACGGATAATCATTATATACGAGTTTGAGAAAACATTTATAATTCCTAAAACTAGTTTTTCAGAAGCCAAAACATTTATAGGAAAAATATTTATTAGTCACGAAGAATGATAATAATTGAAGGGATTTTGTGGAATAAAACTATTTTTAGAAAACTGTTCATAACACCTTAAAGCTATACTTATTTAGTAAAAATAGTCATAAATAATTACTTGAAATTTTTAGGAAATCATTCATAACACTTGGAAACGATATTAGTCAAAAATAATTTCTACGTAAAAATATTTAATTAGTCCAAAATACTTTCTAATTAAAATATATTTAAATATTTAATTATTTAAATTAAAGATATTCACTATGAAAGTTCTAATAATAATAATAACAAAATAATATATACAGAAATCACAATTTAAAAATATTAATATCATATACTATTTTAACATAAAATAATAATAATTTTAATTAATATAATGTGTGGTTCTCGGTCTCACAGACAGTGAACAATAACAGAGGAGTTTTTTTTTCTTAGAGGAGGGAGAGAGAGAGAGAGATAGGCGAGGAGAGTGAGAGAGAGTCGAGAAAGGGTCGGAGAGGAGAGCTCGGGGGTTTGGGCTCCGGCGGTCGGACACGGCGGAGACGGAAGAGAGAGAGTTTCTCACAGTGGGAGGGGTCGGCGGATCTCGTGGCGGCGCGGCGCCCAGGTTCGACGGCGGAGAGGGCAAACCGCGGCGGGGGTTCGTCGGGATGTCGGCGTTGACTAGAGGGACAGCGGCAACCGGCGGTCAGTCGGCTAGGGCACCGGCAGCCCAGATCTAGGTGATGGGCGGAGGCGGCGCGATGGGATCTCGCCGGGAATCGTCGGTGGCGGAAGAAAGAGGAGGCGGAGAAAAGGGGTTCGACGGAGAGGGAGGCCAGGGCGGCTCGTCGGCTCGTTGTGGTGGCGAACGGTCGGAGAGGCTACAGACGGCGGGGGGCCAGGGCAGTGGCAGCGTACGGGCGAGGACGCGGCGGCTAGGGCACGCCGGTCGGAGTGGGGTCGCGCGAGCGGTCAGCGCTCGGCGGAGAGGGCGGCCTTGGTCGGCGCCGGCGGTGGTGAGTCTGAGTTTTCTTTCTTTTTGTTTTTCTGGTTGGTTTTTGGTGGCGTCGTTCGCCGGCGACGGCCGTGGGGTCGCCGCGGCGGTGGAGGTTTTGTGCAGTGTTTCTGGTGGTCGTGGTCGGGATGGAGGACTCCGGTGATGGTGGTGGTAGTGCGTATGGTGGCGGCGTAAGGCTGCGGGGGTGGTGTTGGTGATGGCCTTGGTTGGTGGTGATGTTGGTCTGGGGTGTTGGTTGAGTGGGGTGCCGACGGGAGGGTGGCTGGTCGGGCTTTTGATGGCGGTGGAGTGGTGGTTTTGGGCTGGTGGTGATTGCGGTAAAGACGATGATGGCCGCGGTGGTCTGGTGTTGCGGCAATGGCCGGGGTGTTGGCCAGGTTTTTGGCCAGCAGGGGTTCGAGGATGGGCTTGGTTGTGGCGAGTGTCGGAGCGCAGGGGGTCGAAGGATGCAGGGAGTGGGACATGGAAAGAGACTAGGGTTTAGAATAGGATTAGGATTTGGATTAGAGAATTAAATTTGCTGTGTCAAAATCGTGTCCGACATGTGGACACGAAGAAGATGAAATGTATATGTAATAAAATATTGAAAAGGAAAAATAGGGCACGGACACGATGCACAACTTGGGTTGGAGAATTTGGAGAAATTTGTGGAATAATAATGGAGGAGTACCTGCCTATTTATAGGACGTGGGAATTCCCATCAGGATAGGATTAGGAAAAGTTTAAACCCAAAATAGATAATTCTCTACTAAATTTAAAATCAATTAAATCAAATCCAAATACAAATCTAATTAAATCTAGTTTAATTTTCTTAGTTTAAAATCAAATCAATTTTAAACATAGATATTAGTTTACTATTTAAATGTATTCATGGAATCAAATCAAAACTTAAATTGTCACAAATATTTCAAAAATATGTTTTTCAAAAATGCTAATAATAATAATTTCGAAAATTACACTATTTATTAAAATAAGGTAATAAATTATTATGATATATGTATGCTCAAATAATATTTACATAAATATATTTTCCTAGTATACAATAAAATATTAATTATAATAATAACTGCTAAAAACAAAAGGGAGAATTTATGGAATGCCCAAAAACTAAAAAAGTTTTATGTAAAACCCACCGCTAAAAAAACTTTCATCGCGTGCCCAGAATTAGAGAAACTTATCCAAAGCGGGTTCCAAATGACCCTTTTGCCATTCCTTTTAATTTATTGAAAACACCTACGAAACTGCTTTTAAAAAATATTTCGATACTTCATCTTCTTCCATACGCTATTCACTTTCGAATCTAGGTTTTCTCCTCAAAAATCTTCAAAAACTCGTCGAAAAAATTCGGAAAGACCGAGACAAACGGCAAAAGTGCTAAAACGGAGGTCCAAACATCATTTTTTTGCGATTCTAAAATTTTGGAAGGCCGTCTAACAAAAAAATTGTTACTTTCAGTCTCCTCGACGATACGCTCATTTTGCGACAAACGGGACCTCGTTTCGACCTCCCAGTCAAAAGTTATGGCCCTCCAATGTTTCTGCTAACCATAAAATGCAGGAGAATGGCCATTCTCCGTGTTAGAACACAAAAAATGTTAATTTCGCATGAGGGTGGTCATTCTCCGTGTTAGTAACACGGAGAATGGCATTCTCCGTCTTAATTTATACGGAGAATGACCATTCTCCGTGTTAGTAACACGGAGAATGACATTCTCCGTCTTAATTTACACGGAGAATGGTCATTCTCCGTGCTAAATTACACGAAAAATGACCATTCTCCGTCATAATTTAGACGGAGAATGGCCATTCTCCGTCTTAATTTATACGGAGAATGCCATTCTCCGTGTAATTTAGCACGGAGAATGCCATTCTTCGTGTAATTTAGCACGGAGAATGGTCAAGAATGACCATTCTCCGTGTTAGAAACACGGAGAATGACATTCTCCGTGTTAAATAAAACGGAGAATGACCATTCTCCGTATAATTTAGCACGGAGAATGGTCATTCCAGTGTTAAAACGCAGGAGAATGGACATTCTCCGTCATTTTTTACAACGAAGAATGGTCATTCTCCGTCTTTTTCGACACGGAGAATGGTCATTGTCCGTGATATTAACACGGAGAATGACCAATCTCGTGTTAACATGGAGGAGAATGGTCATTCTCCGTATTAAAAAAGATGGAGAATGACCATTCTTCGTGTTAAAACCACGGAGAATAGCTATTCTCCGTACTAAAATGACGGAGAATGGCCATTCTCCGTCACTTTACCACAGAGAATGGCATTCTCCGTGTTAAAACCCATAGAAAATTATCATTCTCCGTGGTTTTTAACACGGAGAATGCCATTCTCCGTGGTTTTTAAAACGGAGAATAGTCATTCTCCGTCATTTTAGCACGGAGAATGGTCATTCTCCGTGGTTTTAACACGGAGAATTTTTTTTTAGAAAAATTTTGTCAGAAATAAAGAGTTTCGTTCTTCTTTTAAAACGATGATAATCCTTATGGAAAAAAAAAGAAAGATCTTCTCTCAACAATTGACCTAATCGTCGGAAAACTTCAAATGTCTCCACGACGAAGATGATGATGATGGTAATGATGATGACGAGCGATGATCTGAGTTCGACTGAAGAAAAACACACCGAACTACGAACGATCTTTGCGATCTCTGCTGAAGATGAGAGCAATGGAATTCAGATTTCCCGTGAAGAAGAAGAAGACGAAAATCGCAATCCAGATCTGAGTTTTTTGAATTCAAATACATATAGATGACCAATTCGCACGGAAGGGTAGTTTCGGTATTATAAAAATAGCAGTTTCCAGCGGGTGGCATCTAAAAGGGAATCTTAGAATATTTAACGTGAAAATACTTAATTCTGGGTATTTCATAAAACTCATCCAGCGGGTGGGCATTTCGTAAAAGCCCACCCTGAAATTGGGTTTCTCAGCAATTTCCAGAAAACAAAATGCTCATTGTAGCAAGAATAGAAATTATATATAATATTTTGAAAGTGTATAATAAAATAAAAATGTTTTGCTAAATATGTACGCTCGCACATATTCGCATTCGACGAGCAATTACGAAAATTAAAACTCCGTACGCGACGTACGATACGACTACGCGACGTACAATAATAAAATTTTAAAACAGAACTAAATTTAATAATAATAAAAAATTAGTAGAAATTTAGGGGTTTTACATGTGTAAACAATAGCGACGTAACATTCCATCGGTAACCCGTCGTAACAGCGTATCAGATTGTATCGTTCCGTCGCTAATCCGTCGGTATTCGTCGGTAACTAACGACGGATCGGCGACAGCGTTCTGACGGACTATCCGTCGATCAGGTTCTGGAAATGCTTGGCATTTCCAGCACCATGGCGACGGAAGAGTAGTCGCTATTCCGTCGATATATATCGACGGAATAGCGACGACTTAACCGTCGATCTTGTTCTGGAAATTCTTGTTATTTCCAGAACAAGGGCGATGGATAGGTCGTCGCTATTCCGTCGAACAATACCTTGCCGACGGATAATTCGTCGACCATCCGTCGCTACCTGGGAACATTTTTAAATATCCAATTAGCGACGGAATAACCGTCGAAAAGTAGTCGGAAACTGGTGGTGACCGTCGCAAAACGGTCACAAGTCCGTCGCTAACTGAGAATATTTTGAAAAAAAAATTACAGCGCTTTCCCTGTTCGCAAAATTTTTGCATAAACCAAACCAATATATAATGCACACCAATTATCCAACAATCACATAGACCAAATATATTATGCACACCAATTATCCAAGAATCACATAGACCAAATATGCACATACGAATTTAATGCACACCAATTATCCAAGAATCATATAGACCAAACCAAATTAATATAAAATAGACATCAATTATCCAGAAGAGTAACCTAATATCCATCGTTATAATCCGATCATTGCACAAATATTCCAAAATTTTCACAAATATTCCAAAACACATAGGAAAGAGTTGGCCAGTTACAGTAACCTAATATCCATCGCTGGCGACCGATCATAGCACAAATATTCCAAAATTTTCACAAATATTCCAAAACACATAGGAAAATCGACTTTGGCCTCAGCAAAGACCACAAGTCAGACGATGAATCCTCACAGCCAGGGATGATAGTTGCGTTGAGGCATGTACCATTCTATCAGCCACTTTGCATACGAAGGCTCAATCTGGTTGAGGTCTTCTGTAGGGACAGGAGGGTCGGTCCCGATGCTACTACTCTCTGACGGTGGCTCCTCCTTAGCTTCAAGCTTGGGAGCAATCTCTTCCCTGATGGTCATCGGTTCTTCATTGACCTCGACCTTTGGTAACACCTTCTCCTTAACAGTCACCGGCTCTTGTTTGACGACGGAGACTTCCTCCGTGTCGACCTCCAAGGGTTTCTTGCCTCGACCCCTTCCTCGACTAGCAGCACCACCTCGACGAGTCCTAGGAGCCATCTTTCTGACAACAGAAATTTTTATATAAGGTAAAGAAATTTACTCAAGTTATAAAAGTTGTGACGTTGGTTTTTTGCGTTCATCATCATTAGAGGGAGCAGCACTGGAAAAGTTGTGACATTGGTAGCATGAGAGAGTAAAAATTTGTATCACAAGACTAATAGAATTACTATATAATCATGTACTCACCAATAACCGGATGTAACTGGAGTCGTTGGGCCTATCGTGCAGTAATTTTTGGATCCGCTGGTATAGGCCAGATGTACTTAGTATCTAGTGTATCAGATTAGTATCGGTCTATCGGTTTGGTATAGGACGTATCATATTGGTATTGGCCTTAACAAATTGGTATCGTCCTATATCCGATATGTACATGTATCGGCCGAATAGCTAGAATTCATATTGGTCTTATCGATTTGGTATCGGTCATATCCGATAGGTATCGGCCGTGTTGGATTAGTATAGACTATTTCGGATTAGTATCGTGGAAGGTTTAGTAACAACTGTACTTGGATTTCTCTCTTCTCGAGCTAGAATACCATTGCAAGAGAATCACCAGATCGTGATTGGCCAGTTACAGTAACATACATACTTCCTTTTCTATCAGGAAAAGCGAGATTGAAAAGGAAGTATGTATGTTCTGTAACTGGCCATCTACGCTCTCGTGACTCTCTTGCAATGGTAATCTAGCTCTAGAAGAGAGAAATCCAAGTATAGTTGTTACTAAACCTTCCATGATACTAATCCGAACTGGTATATAATAATCCAACACGGTCGATACCTATCGGATATGACCGATACCAAATCCATAAGGCCAATATGAATCCTAGCTATACGGCCGATACATATCGGATAGGATGATACCAATTCGCTAAGACCAATACCAACCGATACGGCCCATACCAAAATGATAGATCGATACTAATCCGATACGGTCAATACTTATAAGTACCTACGGTCCAGAAGGTTGATCCGCTAGTACATCCATGTACGAACAACGAAGTAACTATCTATTTCAATTTGGATATAAAAATCTGTATCGTAAGACAAACTAAACATAATCAGTTCTATTTCACATGCTTAATTGCCAAGTATGGGAACGAATGGCTCAGAACACAATCCAAAATTTATTCTAGCATACATTAGTGTGAATCATCTACGTTCTGTACATATAGTGTAGTATATGTTCTTATCGTATCTAGTATCTGAAGGATGTAACAGAATCAAGATGAACTCACATAATGTTTACAGTCTTGGTCTCAACTGTCTTCGATTCTATGATCCCATGTCTTAGGTTAAATAAATCACTAACCTAATCACGGTGAGTCTTGGTGTAGCACTCAAATGTGGGGCACCCATAAATTCGCGAGGTTTTAAATCATCGACATTGAGTTTTAAACCCTCACGTAGCCTTTCTGCTTCACTTCTAGGGTCGAGCAGCATCTTCTTGCAAGCTTCGGTCTCCAGATACTTAGTGTCAAGATTCTGGACGCTTTCGTAGAGCATGTCAACGCATCCTAGCATAAATTTCATCTTGATTGCCAAGTAGTAATCTTGTAATTTAAAGTAGTAATCTTGTAATTTAAAGTTGGAAGAACATGCAAGTAGTAATCTTGTAATTTATATAACCTAATGTAGTAATCTTGTAATTTAAAGTTGGAAGAACATGCAAGTAGCCTTATAGTTTCTGTCTCACCAGTCGAATGACTTAATTGGCAAGTATCGGAACGAATGGCTCAGAACACAACCCAAGATTCATTCTAGCATACATTAGTGAGTTCATCTTGATTCTGTTACGTCCTTCAGATACTATATACGATAAGAACATAGATGATTCACACTAATGTATGCTAGAATGAATCTTGGCTTGTGTTCTGAGCCATCCGTTCTGATCAAGCATCTTCCTTCTCCTCTCCTCCACCATGGCTCTGAACCAATCTGCTCCTTCCTACTTCCCTCCTTTTTATTTGACTCTCTCAGCCACATATGACATCCAGCTCAAGTGTAGAGTCGAGGGAGAAGAAGTGGACAGGAAGAGGAAGGGGAAGCAGCACAGCCGACGACATGACCCGGAGGAAGTACATAGGTTTTCTTCAACAGCCGTAGGAGAACTATAAGGATATATCTTTTCACAACATATCACCTTGTCAAAGACCTTTAATGTGACAACCATGTTACCGCGGTGTCGGAAGACTAACACGTCATAATTTTCTAAGCCGTGTGTTTTGACATAATTTTCCAAACTCTTTCCTGCTATGTAATAATGCAAGATTACTACATAAGAGGAAAGAGTTGGGAAGATAATGTCAAAACACACGGCTTAGAAAACTTATGACATGTTAGTCTTTCGACACCGCGGTAACATGATATTCATATGAAGGGTCTTTGACAAGATGACATGTTGTGAAAAGATATATCCTTATAGTTCTCCTACGGCTGTTGAAGAAAACCAATGTACTTCCTCCGGGTCATGCCGCCGGCTGTGCTGCTTCCCCCTCCTCTTCCTGCCCACTTCTTCTCCCCCGACTCTACACTTGAGCTGGATGTCATATGTGGCTGAGAGAGTCAAATAAAAAGAAGGAAAGTAGGGAGGAGCAGATTGGTTCAGAGCCATGGTGGAGGAGAGGAGAAGGAAGATGCTTGATCAGAATGGATGGCTCAGAACACAAGCCAAGATTCATTCCAGCATACATTAGTGTGAATCATCTATGTTCTGTTCATATGGTGTAGTATATGTTCTTATCGTATCTAGTATCTGAAGAACGTAACAGAATCAAGATGAACTCACTAATGTAATACTAAGACATCATCTACTACTATATAAGATATAGTGATAGGTTGTCGTATCATCATTACTGAGGGATGAGGGTCGGAGGACATGCAACTTTATCTACGGCTATATAGTTTCTGCCTCGCCAGTCGAATGGCTGCAGGGACTATGTCCTGATCACCATGTCGTACCGTAGACTAATGCAAATGGAGCTAAAAATATCCGTCGCTAACCGGTCACTAGTCCATCGGTAACTGAGAATTTTTTTGAAAAAAATTGCAGCACTTTTCCTGTTCACAAAAATATGCATAAACCAAACCAATATATAATGCACACCAATTATCCAAGAATCACATAGACCAAATATGCACATACGAATTTAATGCACGCCAATTATCCAAGAATCATATAGACCAAACCAAATTAATATAAAATAGACATCAATTATCCTGAAAAGTAACCTAATATCCGTCGTTATAATTCGATTTATCTTCCAGTGTGAGAACGGATGGCTCAGAACACAAGCCAAGATTCATTCTAGCATACATTAGTATGAATCATCTATGTTCTGTACAAATGGTGTAGTATATGTTCTTATCGTATCTAGTATCTGAAGAACGTAACAGAATCAAGATGAAATCACTAATGTAATACTAAGACATCATCTACTACTATATAAGATATAGTGATAGGTTGTCGTATCATCATTGCCGAGGGATGAGGGTCGGAAGACAGTCAACTTTATCTACGGCTACATAGTTTCTGCCTCGCCAGTCGAATAGCTGCAGGGACTATGTCCTGATCACCATGTCGTACCGTAGATTAATGCAAATGGAGCTGGAGCCAAAATACAGAAACCAAAATACAGAATCAAATCCCTAGGACGGATGGCTCAGAACACAACCAACCGGAGAGGATACTCTGAGAGATCCATCTGAGTAGGACATATACTCTGACAGATCACCTTTACAAGAATAATATCAGTAGTGGGATTGAGTGCTGGAGGGGATATTATCAGAGTATACGTCCTACTTAGATGGGTCTCTCACTGTTACTATTTTTTTTTGACAGCATGGTGGATGTGCTCCGTCAATAGATTCTTGCTCCGAGCCAAAACTTTGCCCCGGAGCTCAAGTCGACATCCTTGGTGTAGAGCTCGAGTGAAAGGTTCCTGACAGCATGGTGGTCTCCTTTGTCAAAGTATCCGTGCTCGTCCCACAACCAATATGGGATGAGCACGGATACTTTGACAAAGGAGACCACCATGCTGTCAGGAACCTCTCACTCGAGCTCTACACCAAGGATGTCCACTTGAGCTCCGGGGCAAAGTTTTGGCTCGGAGCAAGAATCTGTTGAGGGAGCACATCTACCATGCCGTCAGAAAAAATTAATAACGGTGAGAGACCCATCTGAGTAGGACGTATACTCTGATAATATCTCCTCCAGCACTCAATTCCACTACTGATATCATTCTTGTAAATGTGATCTCTCAGAGTACACATCATACTCAGTTGGATCTCTCAGAGTATTCTCTCTTGTTGGTTGTCGTATCATCATTGTCGAAGGATGAGGGTCGAAAGACAGTACAAATAGTCTAATACAAAAACAACTCAATATGTAGTCCAATACAAATAGTCTAATACAAAAACAACCCAATACAAATAGTCCAATACAAATAAGTACTAATAGCTAATGAGAACCATGCTGCTCACGCAAACGCTTAGTGATACGTTTACGCAACCACCTCGAAAAAGCGAGATTTTTGGCGCGAGGAGAGCTGTCGTCCCTTGCAAGGACTGTATGAAGAGTCCTCTCGGTCTCACTAGCTACCGGTGCTGGATGAATAGAACTCCCGGTCTCACTAGCAACCGGTGCCACTTCCTCCTTAACTGTAGGAGGAGCCACCTCAGTATTCACTGTTTTCCTCAAACGACGTGCCGCTCCTCGGTACATGGGTGCCATCTGGTAAGATCGAGAGTCACAAATAATATAATTGTAACATAAGCAAGCTAACTAAAGGAACCATCATGTAATTTGAGTACATTTTCGAAAGCCAATAAAGTATAAAAAAAATCAATTTTTTGCCAAGTGTGAGAACGGATGGCTCAGAAGACAACCCAAGATTCATTCAAGCATACATTAGTGTGAATCATCTATGTTCTGTACATATGGTGTAGTATATGTTCTTATCGTATCTAGTATCTGAAGAATGTAACAGAATCAAGATGAACTCACATAATGTAATACTAAGACATCATCTACTACTATGTAAGATATAGTGATAGGTTGTCGTATCATCATTGCCGAGGGATGAGGGTCGGAGGACAGTCAACTTTATCTACGGCTACATAGTTTCTGCCTCACCAGTCGAATGGCTGCAGGTACTATGTCCTGATCACCATGTCGTACCGTAGATCAAATGGAGCTGGAACTGGAGTCAAAATACAGTACTACTTCACCATGTCGTACCATTTTACTCTCTCTCTCTCCTCCCCTCCGGCGCTCTCACTCTCTCCGGCGCTCTCACACTACTAATTCTTATGTGTTTTAAGTGTGAGAACGGATGGCTCAGAACACAACCCAAGATTCATTCTAGCATACATTAGTGTGAATCATCTATCCTGTATACATATCATATAGTATATGTTAACCTTATCGTATCTAGTATCTGAAGGACGTACGTAACAGAATCAAGATGAACTCACTAATGTAATACTAAGACATCATCTACTACTATATAAGATATACTGATAGGTTGTCGTATCATCATTGCCGAGGGATGAGGGTCGGAGGACAGGCAACTTTATCTACGGCAACATAGTTTCTGCCTCGCCAGTCGAATGGCTGCAGAGACTATGTCCTGATCACCATGTCGTACCGTAGATTAATGCAATTAATGGAGCTGGAAATATCCGTCGCTAACCGGTAACTTGTCCGTCGCTAACTGAGATTGTCACATACACATATGTATATCACAGCTAGATGTATAGATATATACATCTATACAGAAGCACACAACTGATAGAACTCGCACTGTCCTTGAGACAGTGAACATATACACCATGAATCCAAACCCCATATATATTCACATTTACTAATCCAAATACCACCAAACTAATGGAACACCCAATATGGATAACACATTATTTAGCCAATATATAAACTCAGATGAATTTGAGAAGCAAAGCCACCCGCAGCCCCCGACCAAAGCCCGCCGCCCCAAGCCCGCCGCCCAGTAGTGCGGTTGCATATATATATGAAGAGTGCTTATGGGTATGCGTCGGTTGCAAATAGCCCCGACGCACCCGCCCCAAGCCAGCCGCCCAGCCCCCGATGCCGCCGCCCCAAGCCTACCGCCCAGCCCCCGACCCAAGCCAGCCGCCAAGCCCCCGACGCCCCCACCCCAAGCCAGCCGCCCAGCCCCCGATGCTCCCGCCCCAAGCCAGCCGCCCAGCCCCCGACGCCGTCGCCCCAAGCCCACCGCCCAGCCCCCGACCCAAGCCAGCCGCCCAGCCCCCGACGCCCCAACCCCAAGCCCGCCTTCCAGACCCCGACGCCCCCGCCCCAAGCCCACCGCCCAGACCCCGACCCAAGCCAGCCGCCCAGCCCCCGACGCCCCAACCCCAAGCCCGTCTCCCAGACCCCGACGCCCCCGCCCCAAGCCCACCGCCCAGACCCCGACGCCCCAACCCCAAGCCCGCCTTCCAGACCCCGACGCCCCCGTCCAGCCCCCGACGCCCCCGCCCAGCCCCCGACGCCCCAACCCCAAGCCCGCCTCCCAGACCCCGACGCCCCGCCCCAAGCCCACCGCCCAGACCCCGACCCAAGCCAACCGCCCAGCCCCCGACGCCCCAGCCCCAAGCCCGCCGCCCAGCCCCCGCCGCCCCCCCGCCCCAAGCCCACCGCCCAGCCCCCGATCCAAGCCAGCCGCCCAGCCCCGGATGGCCCAGCCCCAAGCGTGCCGCCCAGCCCCTATACGACACCGCAAGAGAGAGAGAGAGAGATCGAGAGAGAGAGATAGGGGGTTACCTTCGGGAGAGAGAGAGGAGAGGATGCCGACGTCGACGCCGATACTGACGCCGATCACCGAAGCTGACTTCGGTGAGAGAGAGAGAGAGAGGAGAGAGAGAGAGAGAGAAGAGAGTGAATTTGGGGGGAATGTGAAAAGTTCTCCCCGCCGTTTAATTTAAAGTCTGGTACGTATATATAGCGATGGACTAGCGACTGGTAAAACACCGTCGCCCAGTAGTCGCCTTTTTTGATAAGTATCGACTGAATATCCGTCGCTACGTAGTCGAAGATATGTCCCGCCAATTCTCTACACATTTCCCGCCAAATAATCGACTACGTAGCGACTACGGTAAATCCGTCGCTATAACACCGACACTCTAGCGACGGATGTGCGACCTTTCCTCCCCCTAAAATTAAAATAAAAATGGCAAAGGCGTGTAGTAGGTAATCCGTCGCTGAGCGGCCACGAAACCGTCGCTAATACCGACAGAAAAATTCTGTCGCTAAAAATCCGTCGCTAAATGAGTGTATTTTGGTAGTGTGGTGAGACGAGGACGATTCCGACTCCAGCAATAATAGCACCTCCTTTTGGTCCGATTCTGGATGCACTATCAAAGAATAGACGCCATGTAAGAGTTTCTTCTGAAATCATGTTGGACTCTAAAGTTTCGTCTGGAATCTCGTCATAGAGTTTAGACGTTTCGGGAATTGGATGAGCTGCCAGAAAGTCAGCAAGGGCCTGACCTTTAACAGACTTTTGAGGAACATAAACCATATCATATTGTGCTAACAATATGGCCCATGTTGTAAGCCTAGAATTGAGTGTACTGGGCATCTTCATCAGGACCCGGCGAGGGTTAACTCTAGAAATAACATGAATAGTTTTTCCAGTAATATAATGTCTCGTCTTTTGAACAGCAAACATCAAAGCTAGACATTCTTTTTCCACTGGAGCATATCGATGCTCACAATCATTGTATGGCTAAGGTAATAGATAGCCTGTTCATGACCTTCCTCATTCCTTTGAGCTAATAAAGCACCTTAGGAATGGTTCATTGCTCGAACATACATCAGAAAGGGTATCCATGACACTGGAGACACTAGAACTGGAGGGTCCATTAAGTACCGCTTTATGTCTTCAAATGCTTGTTGATATTCTTCAGTCCAAATAAAAGAAACACCTTTCTTCATGAGTTGAGTGAATGGTCTACAGCGTCCAGAGAGATTTGAGATGAATCTCCTGATATACGTAAGCCGTCCTTGGAATCCTCGTAGCACTTTTAGGTTGCGTGGAGGATGCATCTCTTGAATGGCTTTGATTTTCTCACGGTCAACGTGTATACCTTTAGAGGTAATAACGAATCCAAGAAATTTGCCACTAGAGAATCCCATGAATGACTTGGTGGGATTCATCTTGAGTTGATGCTAGCGTATTAGATCGAAAATAGTTCTCAAGTCTTGAATGTGGTCTTCTTTTAGACGACTTTTGATAGCAATATCGTCAACATAGCATTCAACAATCTTTCGTAAATGATCACAAAAGATGGTACTCATAGCCCGTTGAAAAGTTGCACCAGCATTTTTAATTAAGACCAAATGGCATGACAGTGTAGCAATAGACTCCAAGAGGAGTGCAAAAAGATGTATGTTTCTCATCTTCTGGATGCATCTTGATTTGATTATATCCTAAAAATCCATCCATAAAGGACATACTTTCAAATCTGCAAGTATTGTCGATCATGACATCAGTGATTGGAAGAGGGAATTCGTCCTTGGGACAAGCTTCATTAAGGTCTCTGAAGTCAATGCAGACCCGGACTTTCCCTATTTTCTTCAAAACTGGGACAACATTAGCCACCCAGTCCAGATGTTGTTCTTCTCTGACGAAACTGCAGGCGATGAGTTTCTTGACTTCATCTTCTATGGCATCCATCATGTCGGGTCGAAACCGATGTTGTTGTTGCTTGACTGGCTTTGCATTCGGCAGAATGTTGAGCTTGTTGGTAGCGATCTGAGGATTCAATCCCGGCATGTCTTCATAGCTCCAAGCGAATACATCAATGTATTCCCTAATGAGTTGGATCAAATCTTGTTTATCCGTTTCAGGGAGGCTTTTGCTAACAAATATTGGTTTTGGGAAAGTTTCATCTCCAACATTGACTTGAACCAACTGATCTTCAGTAGGTGGTTCACATTGCTCAAAATGAGCCTCCCATTGAGTATCCATCCTTTGTGCCCAAGGATCAGATTTAGAGGCCTCAGCAAAGTCTTCGTCATCTTCCGAGAACTCGACAGTTACCATATTAGAATATAGAGTCACTCGATGGACGTGCCCTACACTGGTGTCTGAATCCCATGAGACAGAATCAGAAGAGTTAGATCATTCTTCTTCATCAGATTCAGAAGCTTCTGGAGTCAAAATTGGTGAAGTATAACCTAATTCTCGCTTCATTTTACTGTACTATTATTATGATTTTCCTTTCAGAGCAGGAATACAAATAGGAGTTCGCCTTCTTTTGCCGCCATTGAGACCAGCTTTAAAATTGTAGCCCATCTTTTAAATAATATCTTTTGATTGCTGACTATAATAACGTAGTTAAAGTCTTCCGTTATCGTGATTTTATTTTTCACTATCGGGCATGATCTTCTGTTCCATTCTTTTACTAAAAAGTATAAAAAGTTTATCTTTCTTCTTAAAAGGAACTAAGAAGAAGGAGTCCTGCATTGGCTCGAGCAATACTTTATTTTGGGAAGCTTCAACTGCTCCTATGGTGAGTGGTTCGAAGTTATCTAACATTTTTAAATAACATCGAGTATAATAAAGAACATCAGTATACTGTAAAGGAGATACTACTTTATTGATTTATACATCATCATTTACAACATGATTCTTAGCCTTAACAGAAGGCTTAGTAAGGTTGATGACTAGAGGAGGAGAAGGAGAATGAGAAGGCGAAGGGTTATTACAACGAAGGTCGATAACAAGAGGCTCAGAAGAGGTGAGCACCCTTTGTTTCTAGTAGGAGGCTGTTTGTTATGAGAGGAAAGATGTATAGTCAATGTATGAGAACAAGAGGGACGAGTAGCACATCCTTTGACGGGGATCATGAGAATATCTTTTGAAGTATGTTTCTGATCTTCCATACTATCCATCGCCAATAAAACTTTATGAACTCCTCTTTGTACATCCGAGGGTCCGTAAAATATGCTTCAATGCCCCTGAAAGGATTTAGGTCAGCTACTTCCTTTTAGAATTCTCCATTAACATCCACATATTTGAAGCATTGATGTAAAGTGGATGGTACAATATTATGCTCATGCAGAAAGGGTCTTTCCAGTAAAACATTGTAAGAGCCATGATTATCGATTACGTAGAAAGTAACCTTTGTACGAAGATTGCCTACTTGAACTTTCAGGCGGATCTTTCCCAAAGGTTCATTTTTTCCAGAATTGAATCCCAAGATTGTCGTGATGGTTGTTGAAAGATTATGTACAGGAAACTTCAATGCATCTAGTAGAGTCTTTGGCATGATGCTAAGTGCAGACCAAGGATCGATCAAAATGCGATCAACCTTCATGGTATCGACATATCCCCTGAAGTAGAGGGGTCGGTCATGACGATTATCTTTCAACAGCATGTCATCTTGTGTAAAGGTGATGTTTGACATCAGTTCCATCACACTATGACAATGAAGGCATATTATAGGCTCTTCCTCTAGCTTCTTGAGAAATGTTAGACAAGTATCAGGTTGCATCAAAGCTTCAGTCAATGTTTCTCGAGTCTCCTTCAAAAGACAGAGAAGCTCAAAAATTGACAACCTAGTCGGGGTATTAGCCAACTGAGCCAGTATATCAAAGTTATACGGCTTCTCATGTCCCAAAGTTTGAGTCTTCTTCAATACGTTATCAAAATAGACAGGCTATTTTCCTTTGTCGGCTGTCGTCGGTTTGGGAAGAGTTGGCTCTATTGGAGGTGATAAAGCTGATGGAACATTGGCAGCAGGAGAAGATGGTGCTTGAGGAGCCTCTAGGGCTGGAGCAGGGTTTTCCTGACCTTTTAAATAGTCTCTTAGGTAAGGTTTCCCAGACCTAGTACCAGTTAAGCCTTCTTCTTCGGATACAGGTTCAAAGGACACCATATTGCAACTCTTTGCCTGGATCTTGTTTCTGGAAGGTTTCTTTTGGCAAGATGGAGAGTTTGTCCAGTAACCCAAACCAACCCGAGATTAGTTGTGAGAAAGACATAGGGAAAGAGGTACAGGAGATCCCATTCCACGGTTCAAACCAGAAGCCTTTTGTAGGTCATATCCTATTTTCGTCATTAGTTCACGAGATTGTGGACTATACAGATGGAAAGCTGGTTGGTATTTGGCTTCTAATTTTGACAATATTGTCTCAGCAGAGGAAGAAGAAGAAAGATTATCTGTTGCCGAGTTGAAAGTAGCTGTTAGAGGTGGAAGACAATGTTCACCAAATAAAATCATATGACATAATTTATTTTTAATGGACTTCATATACTTGGTGGAAGAAGATGGTGTTTCAAAGTTCGCCACTAAATCTGGATGGATCCATATAATTTCTCCTTTATCAGTAGACAAAGAAACAAGACCATCAGTTTGTACAGGTGAAAGATTAACAATCTCCAGAGTAGTTCTCGGGATGGGGATGACACCGTCCTGCATAAGTTGAGCTGGAAAATCTCCAAACTGTAAAGAGACGACATTAGTCGTTACTATTTTTTCATCTTGTTGGAGAGTGATTGCACCGGAATTGACCATCTCCTAAATTTTTTCCTTGAGCACATAACATGCTCGAGTTGGATGTCCAATAAACCTGTAGTAAACACAATATTTAGGATGGTCAGTATTACCAACTACATCTGGCCGTTTTGGTTCTGTTAGTTGAAGTTTATTGCTCTTGATGAGACAATCAAAGATAATCATGATATCATCTTCATGAAAAGAGTATTCTTCTTTTGGACGTGGTGCCCGTTGTGGTGGTGCTGTTGGGGTAGATGTTGGCTGATTTACATTAATAGCTAGGACTTCTTTGTCTTTAAGATTAATGGCCAAAGTTTCTTTGCTCTTGCGATTGTTCTGATGGCCACAATTATTTGGAGTAGCATGTTCATCTTTGTCAAGATTAGGCATTTGAATACCTAATTGCTTGAACTTGTCAATGCTCTCTTCTGCTGCTTTGGCGTTCACTATAAAGGAAGGCCAATCCTGGAATTATGTTGATCCTATCCACATGCTGATTATAGGCAACAGGTTTGATTTGCAAGTGTCTATGGTCAAAGCATCTGGGGTTTCAAGAGGCATTTTGAGTGCTTCACAGCGAAATCGTTCAATAAAACGTTCAGTAGTTTCATTATGTCGTTGTTTGATTTTGATGAGAGCAGATATAGTCATGTCGATGGTTCCCTCATAAAATTGTTCCAAGAACATTTATTTGAAGCCAACGAAAGAGGTTATAGAACCATCTTGTAAACTACGATACCAGTCATATGCTATACCAGCTAAATAGCTGACAAATACTCTAGTAAGAAGAGCATCATTTGGTTGAAGTTGATCAGTCATTACTTCAAAGTGATTGAGGTATTGACTTGTAGACGTGCTGCCATCAAACAGCATAATAGTAGGGGGTTTGTATTTAGAAGGAAATTGGACCTCTTTCTATTCGATGGGATAGGGCTGTTTGATCCCAAGCTTCTGCAGGCTATCCTTCTATTTGAAAGATTCAAATTGAGTACGTAAAAGTTTTACGGCCTCATTTGTATCTCCCGTTGATTGTGGAGGAGTAGATTGATTTGATAGGTTATGAGGGTGTACTGCATAATAGGTACCACCCTCGACACCATATTGACTTAGAATAACCTACACAGGAATGGAAGCGGTGTGAGGAGACTGTACCCCCAGATCAATATTGATGGGAGCTGATGTTGTTACAGGTTCTTGAGTCAGAATCAGATTTACGACTGGTGGAACTGTATGTTGTGCCATGATCACAATATGCATGTCTGTCATCATCTCAGCCATGTTCTTCAAACTAGCCTCTAAAGCAGCAATTCTCTGCTCTTGACTGCTAGAACTGGAAGTATCTTGATCTTCTATGACGACATAAACAGTCACTTCTCTAGCCTTTGATGACAAGCTAGTGGAGAGGATGGTCCTTTTAGAACTTTCACTGTCAGCATCAAAGTCATATAAAGAACTACCCCCAGAATGAGTAATAGGGATGTCTTTTTTACTGAAAGAATCTTAGTCAGAATCAAGAAGATTCCTTTGACCGATTGTGTCTTGGTCGGAAAAAAGATTCCTTTGATCGATTATTTCTCGGCTTCTTGATCTAGTATATTGGTATACTCCTTCACCGGATTCATGGATCCGATCTAAGTACTGTTGACTGGGATTGCGAGATGCATTACGTCTTGGACGTTTTCCACCCCAGTGCTTCGAGATGCCATGTTGACAGGACCATAGAGTAATTCATCTTCGTCAACTAGGATTGGTTCAGGAGTCTGAACATAATTCAAACAGTCAAAGACGGACCGATTGGCTGACTGACAGCAGCATTTGATGATAACTTCATGGTAGTGATTGCAATGATTCTGTTGGTCCACTGCTGGACGGGATGGATTTGTAACCTTCCGTTTTTGTATTAAGAGTTCATGGAGGTCACTAACAGGATAAGAATAAATTATAGGAATGTAGTCCTTGACGATATTCGGGACATGGTTTCTGTTCTTGAGGTATCCCGTACCTTGATTGGACAAGGACGTGCCAAGCTGGTTAGCATAAGTCTCAAGATTTTTCACCTCATAATTCTTCCTTTGGCGCAAGTTAGCAACTGGTGCAAGTTGTACTTGATACATCTTATGATTTCCCAAGTTTGACCCTAATTGGCACCTGTTGATATAGGTGCACAAGTCTAATAGGGGAGCTACTTGTGCATCTACTTGAGATACTAGCAATTTGCCTAGTCGGAATCTTGAAATACATAGGGTTGGTAGATCTTGCCCTGACCTCTTTGGAGTAGGCATAATACCCTTTTTGCGTGGAAAGTTTATTCTGAATAGAACCCATCTTCCCGACAGAGATTTGGTTGCCTCTGTTAAGGAGAATAGAATTTTTATCTGAATTATCAGTACTTTCCACCCAGTCAATGACTCGAGCAGAATGAGGAAAAGATGAAGACGTTTTCCTTGATTTAGTGATTTCTCACTAAACTTCTGGTTTGGTGGCAAAGAGGGAGCCACTAAACAGTATTTTTCTTTACGTTGCGCTAGTGTAGAAGTATGTGCAGGTTGCGCCAGAGCATGAACATGCGTAGGTTATGCCGGAGAAGGAACATGCGCAAGTTGCGCCAAAGCAGGAACATACGTAGGTTGTGCCAGAGAGGAAAAGGCCAAAGGGTGCTTTCCTTTGTTTTGTACAGCAGTGTGTCGAGATGAAGTTTCCTTCAATTTCAGAGTCGGAAAAATAAAGGGGTTAGCCAAAAGGCTGTTTCCCTTAGGTTGCGCCAAAGTAGTAATGGGCACAAGTTGTGAAGAAGCAAGAACATGTGTAGGTTGTGCCAGGGAAAAAAAGGCCAAAGGGTGCTTTCTCTTGTTTTGGACAGCAGTGTGTCGAGACAAAGTCTTCTTCGATTTTAGAATAAAAAAAGTGGAGGGATTAGCCAAAAGATTGTCTCCATTAGATTGCGCTAAAGCAGTGATGGGCACAAGTTGCGCAGAGGCAGGGGATTGTGCCATCAAGGACTTAGGAGTCCAAACAGAGCGCGTCTTGCTCTTAACAGTGACATCAGTACACTTGGCACCCCCAGCATTGATCATGGCCTCGTAGGCTGTCTAGTCGACTTAAACGACCAGGGTCTTCTGCGTCTTGCCGATTGACGCGGTATCACATTGACTTGTCACTTTCTTGTCAGAGGAGAAAGTCGTGCCCAGCAGAGTCGCCATTTTGTTAGCAAGAATAAAAAATTTCTTTCGTTACAAACTTAGAAAGGAGTACAAGAGTACAATTGATTTCTGGGGAAGTACAACTATAGAAATCTGATCAGAAGACGATCACTTTATCCCTTGGACGATGTGATATCGAAGACACGAGCCTCTGGAGGATGCAACAACACTTTAGTAGGAGATTATGATCACTCTTGATGCTTTGAGATTGATTTGAAACTCTATTTATAGACTTCTTAAAATAAATGTTCAGCAGTTATTCTGGGTTGTGCGCGCTTCAGGTTGTGCGCCTCTTATTCACTTGTACGAACAGTTGCACTAACTGTTGTGGACACGTGGCATCGTTTGATTGAAATGCGTGTGGTTATGGGCAGTATAGTGGGCACGTTCTGCGAAGTTAGTTGCTTGCGTGCCACATCACTCTGTTCTGAATACTGTTTGATCACCTTGTACTAGCTTTATCAGGTTGTGCGTGGCTGCAAGGTAGCAACTTGCACGAGAGGTTGCACCAACTGCTATGGACGCATGGCATCATTTGATTTAGATGCACGTGGTCGTGGGCAGTGTAGTGAGCACGCTCTGCGAAGTTGGTTGCTTGCGCGCCACTTCACCCTACTTTTAAAATAAGAGATGATCAAGAGGCGCCAACTGGCCAGGCTACGCATAGGCGCAACTCAACAACTGGCACCTTTGACTAGGTCTCCTGTGCTGTACTGATTAATTCTTGTGCCACACAATGACTTGCGTGAACCAGTTGTCAGCAGTAATTACATGCTGACAAAATCTTCTCGAGCGCCGCATTACGCGAGATTCGAATGAATTTTTTCTTAATCTCTATGCTGTCAGTTGTCAGGTAATGATGATGTCGTTATAGCTTCTCGAGGAAGTGTGCCACGTGATGCTCGAGCAACCAGATTCTAACGCAACTTGATGCTGCACAACTTGATGGTTTGGCACATTGTAATGATTTGGTGTCATTTGATGATCGAACACTTTAGTATGTGGCACAGCTTGATTTTTAGCCTCTACAAGGGCGTTATATTCGGCCACATTTTTGGTGCAAGGTTCCACAAGAGAATAGGCACAGTATATAACCAGATGGTCGGGTGACACAAGCACGATGCCTACTCCAGCTATAATATTTCCTTTAGGTCCTGTTCTTGACGTACCGTCAAAGAACATTCGCCAAATGGGGATTTCCTCAATTACGGTGTTAGACTCAATCACTTCATTTGGGATTTCATCGTAGAGTTTGGAAGATTCTGGCACCGGATGAGCTGCTAAAAAATCAGCTAATGCTTGGCCTTTTATTGCCTTCTGAGGGACGAACATCATATCGCATGGAGTCAACAGCATTGCCTATGTAGCTAAACGAGAACTAAGAGAACCCGTTTTAGTCATGAGTATTCTGAGAGGATTGACTCTAGATATGATATGGATAGTCTTCCCAGACACATAGTGGCTTGTCTTCTGGATAGCAAATACCAGTGCGAGACATTCCTTTTCTACATGTGTGTATCTGTGTTCGGCACCGACCATCGTGCGGCTGAGGTAGTAGATTGCATGTTCATGATCGCCTTCATTCTTCTAAGCTAATATGGCACCAAGGGAATGATCCATAGCGCGGACATATAACAAGAAAGGCTTTCCAACTATCAGAGCCACCAACACTGGGGGCTTGTGAGATACTTCTTGATGTCGTCAAATGCGCGTTGACATTGTTCAGTCCAGATGAAAGATACTCCTTTCTTCATGAGTTGAGTAAATGGTTGACATCTTCCAGAAAGATTTCAAATGAATCGTCTGATGTAGGCTAACCTTCCTTGAAGTCCGCATAGCTCTTTGAGATTTCTTAGAGGACGCATATCGAGGATAGCTTTCACTTTCTCTAGGTCAATATGTATACCCTTTGAAGTGATAACAAAACCAAGGAACTCGCCGCTGGAGACTCCCAGAAAAGACTTGATTGGATTCATCTTGAGTTGGTGTGTACGCATTAGTTCGAACACCATTCTCAAATCTTAGAGGTGGTTGCCCTTGAGATGACTTTTAACAGCGATATCATGTACGTAGCATTCTACTATTTTATGTAAATGATCACGAAAAATTATGTTCATAGCTCGCTGGTATGTCGTCCCTATATTTTTTAATCCGAAGGGCAGTATCGTATAGCAGTATACACCCAACGGTATTGGAAAAGATGCGCGTTTCTTATCATCGGGGAACATCTTGATCTGGTTGTAGCCTGAGAACCCATCCATGAAGGACATCCTCTCGAAGCCACAAGTATTGTCGATCATTACGTCGGTGATCGGTAGAGGGAACTCATCTTTTGGGCATGCAGAGTTCAAATTACGGTAATCGATACAGACTCGAACTTTAGCATTCTTTTTTATGACCGAAACAATTTAGCGACCCAGTCAGGGTGTTATTCTTCGCGAATGAATCCACTTGAAATAAGCTTCTTGACTTCACTCTCGATGAGCTCCATGATATCTGGTCGGAACCGCCGTTGCTGCTGCTTTATTGGCTTAGCTTTAGACGAAATATTTAGATAATGCATAGCAACTTTAGGGTCTAAGCCTGGCATGTCTTCATAGCTCCATGCGAAGACGTTAATATATTCTCTTATAAGCTGTATAAGAGATTATCGTTCTTCACCAGACAGACTTTTGCTGATAAAGATTGGTTTAAGAGATGATACATCTCCTAAATTAACTTGGACGACTTCATCTTTAGTAGGTGGTTCACGTTGTTCAAAATATAACTCCCACCTGGTGTCCATCTTTTAAGCCCATTGTTCAAGCTTGATTGATTGGACATCATCTGCAATTTGGTCAACTGACACCATGTTGACGGACAAAGTTGCTTTAAACATGTCTCCAATGCTGGATTCTAAATCCCAGAGGCAGGAATCAGAAGAATGGGAACAACGATCCACTTCGACGTCTGATCCTTCAGGAGTTGTTGGAGGAGTAACATAACCCAAACCAACACCGTTTCGTTGATAATAGTTCTCGGGTTTATCGGAAGGAGCAAAATGACGTATTGGCAATCATCGCCCTTGACCGTAGTTTAGTCCCTGGTCGCTTTTTATGTCATATCCTATGTTCTTGATGATATTCTTGGCCTGCCAACTATATCGGTAAAGTTGCATTTTTCCAGAATCATAGTCGACTTTATGTTGTAATTGGGAGTAGTAAAGTCCAGAACAAACTTTCTTTCGCCAATTATTCGACCGAAGATGATCAATTATTCGCCCTTCTTTCTAGCTGGAACGATGAAGTAGTAGATATCTTCTGGTCAGACTTTTTTCTGCAGACAAGGCATCGTGACCGACATGTAGAGATATGGTCTTATGCCATGCTCTAAGGCATACAACGTATCAATGTACTATTTTACAAATTGGTAGACATCAGAGTAATTCAAAGATATACTTTTACTCGAAAAATATGCAAGTTCTTTTTCAGCGATAACATCATCTACTGAAGGTACATTATTTTGAGTATTGATATACTCATTGAGGGGATCATTGTCCGGAACAGGAGTCACAGACTTGGTTAAGTTCACCACGTAGGGTAACTCATCAGGATTAGGAGGACGGACTTCAGCAGGTTCCACCTGAGTTGTTTTGCGGAGAGTAATGGTCAATGGTTTGACAATATCAGGATTCTTCCTTTTGACCCAGATTGTGAGAGGCTTTAGAGTACTTTTTGGAGTAGTACGTCCTTTGACTCGGATAACCAGGGGACCATCACTGGCAGATGCATTAACTTCAGCTTCATCATCTGCTTCGTTGCCGTCATCCTTGGAAGGCTGAGATTGATAAAGTACCGAATCTCCATAGTAAGCTTCAATACCCTTAAAAGGATCGACATCGGCAAACTCCATCTTCATGATGCCATTACCGTTGACGTACTTAAAGCACTGGTAAAGGGTAGAAGGAACGATCATGTTCTCATATATCCACGGACGTCCCAACAAGACGTTGTAGGACACATTGGCATCGATTACATAGCAAGCAACCTCTGTTCGGAGATCACTAATATGGCACTTGAGACGGATCTTGTCCAGTGGATGACTTCTTCCAGCATTGAAAGCCATGATAGTTGTATTGGTTGCAGACAGCTTGTGCAGAGGGATCCCTTGAATCTGGAGTAAACTTTTATGGATGATGCTGAGGGAGGAACCTGGATCGATATGCATCTGATCTACCTTAATCGCCCCGATATATCCTGTATAGTACAGAGGTCTATCACGATGATTATTTTTTAGTAGCATGTCCTCTTGTGAAAAGGTGATGTTTGGCACCACTTCCATAGTGCTATGGCAGTGAGGACAGGAGACTGGATCTTCAGCGGAGGCTTTGACTTCTGCAAGATAAGAATCAGCATATAGTAATGCCTTACTTAAAGCTTTACGCATCTCTTTGGAGAGCCACAGTAGATCGAACAAAGACAATCTGGCAGGTGTATTGGCCAGTTGTGCCAGTATGTCAAAGTTGTAAGGCTGATCCATGCCTTCGGTAGTTGGTGCCTTCAGAGACTTTTTAAATCGCGTCTTCTTCTGCTTAGCTTTGTCGGTAGTTGAGGACTTAGATGAACCAGCTTCTGAACTTGTAGGGGCAGCAGGAGCTTGAGACGGCACTACGTCTTCTTGTGCGGGGTCATAGTCCGTAGGTAAGTCTTCCCGGATCACGTCTCGCCAGATAAAACTTCGTAAATGGAAGAAGACACCATATGGCATGACTTGTATTTCTTGTCTCTCCTTGCTTTGGAAGACACCACCCCCCTGCGTCATTTCTTGCACAATGTCTGGATGGACCCACATGATCTTACCACGTTCTGTCGTGGGTGGCACCAATGTTGATATTAAGTCGCGAGCTGGCGGCAGGTTGACGACTTCTATTACTGTCTTGGGGATTGGGACTATGCCATCTGGAACTTCTGTAGGAGGAACGTCACCAAATTGAAGAGAGATCATGTTAGAAGAAACGACCTTATCTTCAGCTTTGAGGTTGATAACTTGGCTGTCGATAAGCTGTTGTATCTTCTTCTTCAGGATGATGCAATCCTTGGTAGAATGGTGCACATACTGGTGATAAAGACAGTACTTGGGATCGTTGAGTTGGTTTGCCTCCGTAGGACACCGTGGTAGAGGTAATGTTAGTTTATTACCCTTCATTAATATGTAAAAAATGGTAATAACATCATCTTTGTCAAAGGAGAAAGTCTCCTTGGATTTGTCAGGAGCGCTCTGAGAATTGAAAGCTCCCTTGGAAGTGTCGATCTTCGAGACTTCTTTTCCTTTACCCCCACAGATAGGGATAGTTTGGGGGTGCTTGCTTTTGTCTTCAGATTTGGGTGTCTTCAATCCCAGTAATTCCAGATTAGGAACATCATTTTCAGTAGCATCAGCGGCCCTGATGAAAGTGGGCCATGTATCATACTTATGTATACCCAGACAGAACTTCACTGTAGGAAGGAAGTTATGCCGACAAGTATCCGTAAGCTCTGAGTCTGGTATACCGAAGGGCATCTTCAATGCTAGTCGCCTGAAGCGTTCGATGAAAGCAATAACAGACTCACTCCTCCTTTGCTTGGTCTCGATGAGGGTGGACATACTAACATGCATGCCACTCTCATAAAACCTGTTGAGGAATAATCTCTCCAAGTCTTTAAAGAAGTTAATGCAACCGTCAAGCAGACTGCAGAACCATTCAAAATCTACCCCCTGCAAGGTGCTGATAAATAGCTTTGACAAGAACGCATCGTCTTTTAGTAAGTACAGAGTCTGCATATTGAAGTATGTCATGTGTTGGCGAGAAGAAGTCATCCCGTCAAACGAATTTAGCGTCAATGGCTTGTAGTTAGGAGGGCAAGTAGCATTCTCCCATTCAGGAGGATAAGGTTGAGATATCTCCATCTTCTGAAACTCGTCTTTATGTAAGATGGTATCGAGATGGGCAACAAAAGAATCAATTACATCCTACTGATTGAGCAGATGTTGAGAAACGGCTACTATACGGTTGTCAAGTGTCGTTGACGAAGGACAACCCCCAGCATTTACGGGATTTATAGGAGGCATAACAGAATGATACTCCTTTTGTAGTGAAGGAGGGTTGTTGCTATGAGCCAGACTAGCGTGTGCTGAGACGTTCGGTTGAGGTGGAGGAACAGCCCCAGCAGTTTGGACCGCCATGATGCTGGTAAGCATATCAGTGATCTTGGCAAATGCCATTTCAAGACTCTCTAGCCGCTTGTTGGTCTGATCACTGGCTTCTTTAAGTCTCTCTCCATCCGCCATGTATGAAAATAGCATACGAGGATGAATAGAGGAGACAGTACAACTGGTGTTGATACTGTCTATTTCTGAGTTGAAAAGGCCCTCATCTTCAGGAAGGGGAGATAGATAGTCACCATCGGACTCAAAGAGATCATCATCATCTGGAAGGCTACCCCCGGTACGAAGGTCGTCTACTTCAGATTCTGAGGGAATACTACCCCCAACTGAGGGAACATCACCCCCAGCTTGAGAGTCCTCGCCATCTATAAGGAATCTCATCCTTGACCGAGTACCAATATAGACTCCTCCAGATGTAACAGCTGGATGGCTGTTTGCTGGCAGACTTCTTCTTCTTTTGTTCACGGAACTGAGAAAAAAAGTTGGGTTAGTGGTCCACCTTCTTTGATTGGGGCTCCCGTAAGAAGGACCCCAGGAAGCCATGTTGGATGAAACACATAGCGGCTTTTCAACATCAGAGCGCTGCAGTCGTCGAAACACGGACTGCCTTTGTAGTACCCCATCCCGCTCTGTCAATCAGGGGAATCGAAACACCGACGGCGTTCGGCCTTAGCCTTGCAACGGCTGCTCGAAGACATCGCTCGGTCGAGGCGACCGCTCTCTCAGGTGGGGTAGTTTCGGTGAACTCGTCTCATCTTTGCCTTTACATAATAAATCACATGTTTTCAACTTGCACAAGTAGGCTAATATAAAAGCTACGAACTCACATAGCTAAGGAAATAATCCCGACGGGTCAGAATGTCTTAGAACATAGAAAAAGGTCCTACGGTCTGCTTAGAAGTCGACCCAGCGTGCTTTGAAAATGACACTCGGTCCTTCGTCCCGTGGCTTGGGAGAAGGAAAGTTGGTCTTCGACACAATTCTACGAACTTGCCTAAGTCATAGGCGTCGCCCGCGTAAATGCTCGATAAAGCATGCACGCTTCCACTGCGCAAGGCTTGGCATAGCCTTTGCTCGTCCCTCGGGTTAAGTTGTAGGCTTGAGTAAGTTAGGCAAAGTTATGCCGGTCGACCTAAGTTATTCCAAGTATTGTCCCGCTCATTCTGCGGTTGTCAAGTTAAATAGTCCTACGATTCCAAGGCATGTCATATGAGGTATGACTTGGGCGATAGCGTTGCGTAGAACACGAGTCGGTTTAAGGCACGAGCCATGGTTGGTTCAGTGGTAAGTTAGCCACGGTCTGTCGATACTTAAGGAAGCACGTTATTTTCAAGTTAAGTTAGAAGGCTATGCAGTAGCCGTTCCCTGAGTTCAAAGAATGTTAAGTCTAAGCGATGGTTAGTCGCCGAGAGGAAATATGTAGGAACTGTTGTTCAGTCGCCGAGGCAACCCTGGTTTGGGCTCTACAAAAGAAGTGTAAAAAGTGGAAGATGTAAAGCAAAGGAACTATGTGATGATGATGAGACCAGGCAATTACGTTAAGTCTAGAAGTTAGCATAGGCGCGTGGTCATGGACAACTTGTCGACAAGGGCGATGGTTTCTTCAAGCGGCAACCCGGGGCCACAGGACCGACTCGGCCTAGGAAGAAACAGGTTATAGCCGAGCTGGGTATGAAGCAACCGGTAACTCGAGGACTTGCATCGGGGATCGCTACCTGCGGTGCAAGGGTCCCGATTGCCATGCTATATCCACGATGGCTAGTCAAAGCCAGTGACCATTCATATTGATGTGTCGGCACGGGCGGCAATCTGGGTGTGTGCCTTTGGACTGAGTTGAGTTGAATGTGTATGCAGTTAGAAGACATAATATTTGGGCCTAAGATTTGGCTACAACGAAGGCGACGTGATTCGGCATGAGATGTGGCATCGAGTGTTAAGTCGTTGGCATAGAGTTGCATGTGTTAGGCTTGAGCTATTGCGAGTTAAGTCGAGAAGGGCCGTAGGGCAAGTTGGTGAAGTTACGTTGAGTTTCAGGGCACGACCTCAAAATATGAGGCACGGTCGTGCTATCATAACACAAGTATGGATAAAGTTAGTAAGTGGCGAGGCACTGAGTCGACTTGAGTTTATGTCAGGAAACGCCGCAAGGCAAAGTTGGTCGAGTGAAACTAAGTTCATAAGTTCTTGATTGGGTTAGTTGGTGATCAAAGTAGCAAGGGCCGCGAGGCAACGATGTGGTTTAGTCTCACTGAAGTGCGAGGCACGGTATAAGAGGATTTCTAGCACGGTCACGTGGAAATAGAGTCTCACCGAGTAGTTGCGTCTCTGATTACGGCCGTGAGGCAAACACGACTTGATAGGTTAACGTTGTTGGCACGAGAAGGGTTCTAGAGGCAGAGTATGAGTTAACGTTGTTGTGCAAGCACGGGATGGTCCTCAGACACAAGTATGCCAAGGCGTCCGTCATAAAATTGATGCTAAGGCAAGACTAGAAAGACAATCGTAAAGGGACTTGTATTGCACAAAAAAAAATTAACGTGTTGGTTTTGTATGGGTGGGCGAGGAGCTCATTCCCCCAGTACAGTTGAGTACTGACACCCACATAGTTTACATGTGCAGGCACAGGTAGCAGCTCGTGGCACGGAGCTCACTTGGATGCGTCGAGGCACGGAGTTCCCTGGCAATTCGAAGCGTGCGACCGCATGGATTCAAGACTTATACGGGACATAATGTATGGACGTCACCTTTCGAAGCATCCGCTGGTTCAAGACATGTATTGAGAGATGAGAGAGAGCTGAGGGACTTGTAATGTGAGCTTGAGTGAGCCTGAGAGACTTATAATCTAGGCCTTGCGCCCTATTGTAACCTTTGTTTCAATATCAATAAAAGGGTGTTTTGCAATGACTTGTGTTTTGCTTCAAATTTCGCTGCTATTATTCAATGTCTCTGCTCGGGACTTCTGTGCGACGTCCCCGTCATAGCCGCTGAAATCGGCCGTTATGGAACACGCCTTGCACGAGCGCAACCTAGGCTCGTGCGACATCACGCCTTAGCGAGGACGATCGCTCATACGGGAGCGGGGCGTGACATAATGGTATCAGACCACGGCTTTATGTCCTTGGACTTTCGATTAAATTCTTTAACTCTGATGTTTTCGTGAACTCTGAATGTTACTTCCATATATTGATATCGTTGGTGCGCTTTCTCTCAAATATTTCACGGGATGTCCATACAATATGTCTATTTATTTTGCAAAATGTAGGAGAACAAGTTTTTGTCAAAATAAAAAGATGGTTCGCGTAAGCACGGTTGGCTAAGTCGGGCTGGGCATATACACCAAGGATCGTGTCGACCTTAGCAAAGTCGAATGCGGGATTCATAATATTTCAAGCACGAGATAGGTTAGACTTGATTGAGTAAGTGGGATGACTATCGAGCGACGATATCGTCGATGCGTTATAGATGAGTATGCTTGGAATTAGAAGAATGGTTCGAACAGGATTGAAGAAGTCAATTTAGATTCAAATGATAGTTTTGAGGATTTGTTGAATGACTTCATTCCTGAGTGGTGTATGCGATAGCCTCAGGAATGTCGATTGATCGATTGAGGATACGAAGTGTCAATGAGTCTATCAACAAGCGTCGCGTTATGCAAAGCCTTAGATGGAGTGTCGTTGAACAAGTTGTAGTCTTAAAGATTTGAATGAGTTGATTTGAACAACTTAGAATTGACGTGCATGGAACGTGCACGAGATTGAGATTACGCAAGTATGAAATATAAAAAGGATAGAGTAGGCAAATCAAATCATGGAAAAGTTAAGGTGTGCGAATGGATGACTTGATCGAGGAAATCGATAAGAATCGTATACGAAAAGTTAACACGACAAGAGGATAGCGTGCATAAAAAGTTTGATTCGAATGTGTGAAAATGACTCTGAGGATTGGAATGGATGTTGCTTGATGTTTTGAGTTAGCAATAGATTGATGCGAATTGAGGAAATACGTTGGTCGATGACTTAAGATAGACGTATGAATGATATGTGAATTTGGGTTTGAGGAAATTGATGTTGTGAACGATTCGAAGGGTAATGAGCGAAATTGAATTTGGATGTCGAGGAGATTATCCAGTCGGACGATAGCATCATTCGTACGACTCGAAATTCGTTACAAAGGAAGATCGTCAGGTTACGCATATCATCGATGGTATTGAGACGTATCAAAGATCGATATGCGATAACTCGAGGGTACTCTGACACGATGAATGACGATCGTACAAGTGTTATCGTTCTGAGGGATGCAATACTTAGGATTTTAATTGAGACGAATGTTGGATGAAAGTGATCGTGTTTTGATGGTTACACGGATAACCACAATGTTGACGATCTTGTCTTGTGCAAACGCAACTCTAGCCTCGCACATGCGTTGCGTCAAATTTGGGGCGATCGTTCTGCATGAGCGCTGACATGGTGATTCATGTCGTGGGAATGATCAAATTTTAAAAATCAGGATACGGCAACTTTGATTGTCTCGACTTGTCGGTTTGATGCGAAGGAAAATTTTAGGATGTTAGGACTTACGATTGACGAATGAATGAAACTTGAGGATTGAGTAGGTCCAATCCGCGCATCGAGAATGAATTAATCTGGACACAAAACAAGAGTTACATCCCGATGAGAATAATTATTCCGCGGGAGCGTTGCATGGTGATTTCATGCCCACCGTGGGTAATCAGACTCGCGTGAGATCGGAGCGTAGCATATTGTTAAGTCAGAGGACCTTGTGATCGATTACGCGAATTGGATAAATGACTTAGAAAATATGAAATGTGAATTATGGTTTAGAGATGAATCGTGTCGTAGCGTGCTTGACTTAGAAGGATTGATAGGCGGATTATGTCGAACGTGTTCGAAGAGATATACTATACGAAATGGCTTGATGAACGAGCGATATGTTCTTGTTGAGGATTGGTTGAACATAAATTATTGTAGGATGGCTTTGCTGAACGACTCGGACCCCGTACGACGAATATTGGGATGTGCGTAGGGAATCGATGCTCGATGTTTAGAAATCGGAGTGATGCGAGCTTGGGTAGAAAATCACGTACTATCAACTTGGTTTGACCTTAGGATGGGGTCAGTGTTGATATTGTTGTTTGGGAACTACGATTCCAATACTGACGGATGACCTTAGCCTAAAGACGTAGCCTAGCGGTTAGGCAGACGTTCCGGCGTGAAGCGATAGGAATTGTGGAGGCACCGCTCACGAGGCTCGGTTGACATGCATGTATATCAAGGACGCTTGAATATGTGCACGATCCGACTCGAGTGGTGATGGCAGATTCTCTATCATGAGGCTTGGCTGAAATACATGTATTTTGGGGACGCCTGGAATATATGTACGATCCAACTAAGTGATACGTTGAATCAAGTGAGACTTGAGAAACGGGAAGGTGTCGACGATTTTGCGATCGTAAGTTTCGAAGAAATGTTGATGATCATTGAATTGAGACGAGTTTGAATGTTGGTTGATCGGTTGGTGTGCTTTATGATTAAGTTAGCGATAAGCATGAGTGTGGCTCGGATTGAAGGAACACATAGGTGTAGTGTGTGCGAGAGTCCTTGAATGTAGAACAAAGTTATAAGTCGATAAGTGTACTCAGTAAGTTTCGAGGATGAAACTTTTTCTGAGTGGTGTATGATGTAGTGCCCCGTCCCGCTCAGTCAATCGGAGGAATCGAAACGCCGACGGCGTCCGGCCTTAGCCTTGCAACGGCTGCTCGAAGACATCGCTCGGTCGAGGCGACCGCTCTCTCAGGTGGGGTAGTTTCGGTGAACTCGCCTCATCTTTGCCTTTACATAATAAATCACATATTTTCAACTTGCACAAGTAAGCTAATGTAAAAGCTACGAACGCACATAGCTAAGGGAATAATCCCGACGGGTTGGAATGTCTTAGAACATGAAAAAAGGTCCCACGGTCTGCTTAGAAGTCGACCCAGCGTGCTTTGAAAATGACACTCGGTCCTTCGTCCCGTGACTTGGGAGAAGGAAAGTTGGTCTTCGACACAATTCTATGAACTTGCCTAAGTCATAGGCGTCGCCCGCGTAAATGCTCGATAAAGTATGCACGCTTCCACTACGCAAGGCTTGGCATAGCCTTTGCTCGTCCCTCGGGTTAAGTTGTAGGCTTGAGTAAGTTAGGCAAAGTTATGCCGGTCGACCTAAGTCATTCCAAATGTTGTCCCGCTCATTCTTCGGTTGTCAAGTTAAATAGCCCCATGATTCCAAGGCCTGTCATATGAGGTATGACTTGGGCGATAGCGTTGCGTAGAACACGAGTCGGTTTAAGGCACGAGCCACGGTTGGTTCAGTGGTAAGTTAGCTACGGTCTGTCGATACTTAAGGAAGCACGTTATGTTCAAGTTAAGTTGGAAGGCTATGCAGTAGCCGTTCCCTGAGTTCAAAGAATGTTAAGTCTAAGCGATGGTTAGTCGCCGAAAGGAAATATGTCGGGACTGTAGTTCAGTCGCCGAGGCAACCCTGGTTTGGGCTCTGCAAAAAAAGTGTAAAAAGTGGAAGATGTAAAGCAAAAGAACTATGTGATGATGATGAGACCATGCAATTACGTTAAGTCTAGAAGTTAGCGTAGGCGCGTGGTCATGGAAAACTTGTCGACAAGGGCGATAGTTTCTTCGAGCGGCAACCTGGGGCCACGGGACCGACACGGTCTAGGAAGAAACAGGTTATAGCCGAGCTGGGTACGAAGCAACCGGTAATTCGGGGACTTACATCGGGGATCGCTACCTGCGGTGTAAGGGTCCCGATTGCCAGGCTATGTCCACAATGGCTAGTCAAAGCCAGTGACCATTCATATAGATGTGTCGGTACGGGCGGCAATCCACGTGTGTGCCTTTGGACTGAGTTGAGCTGAATGTGTATGCAGTTAGAAGACACAATATTTGGGCCTAATATTTGGCTACAACGAAGGCGACGTGCTTCGGCACGAGATGTGGCATCGAGTGTTAAGTCGTTGGCATAGAGTTGCATGTGTTAGGCTTGAGCTATTGCGAGTTAAGTCGAGAAGGGCCGTAGGACAAGTTGGTGAAGTTACGTTGAGTTTCAGGGCACGACCTCAAAATATGAGGCACGGCCGTGCTGCCATAACACAAGTATGGATAAAGTTAGTAAGTGGCGAGGCACTGAGTCGACTTGAGTTTAAGTCAGAAAATGCCGCAAGACAAAGTTGGTCGAGTGACACTAAGTTCATAAGTTCTTGATTGGGTCAGTTGGTGATCAAACAAGCAAGGATAGCGAGGCGGCGATGTGGTTTAGTCTCACTGAAGTGCAAGGCACGACATGAGAGGATTTGTAGCACGGTCACGTGGAAATGGAGTATCACCGAGTAGTTGCGTCTCTGATTATGGCCGTGAGGCAAACACGACTTGATAGGTTAACGTTGTTGGTACGAGAAGGGGTCTAGAGGCAGAGTATGAGTTAACGTTGTTGTGCAAGCACGGGATGGTCCTCAGACACAAGTATGCCAAGGCGTCCGTCATAAAATCGATCCTAAGGTAAGACTAGAAAGACAATCGTAAAGGTACTTGTATTGCACAAAGAAAAATTAACGTGTTGGTTTTGTATGGGTGGGCGAGGAGCTCATTCCACCATACAGTTAAGTACTGACACCCACATAGTTTACATGTGCAGGCACAGGTAGAAGCTCGTGGCATGGAGCTCGCTTGGATGCGTCGAGGTACGGAGTTCCTTGACGATTCGAAGCGTGCGGTCGCATGGATTCAAGACTTATACGGGACATAATGTATAGACGTCATCTTTCGAAGCATCCGCTGGTTCAAGACATGTATTGAGAGATAAGAGAGAGCTGAGGGACTTGTAATGTAAGCTTGAGTGAGCTTGAGAGACTTATAATCTAGGCCTTGCGCCCCATTGTAACCTTTGTTTCAATATCAATAAAAGAGTATTTTGCTATGACTTGTGTTTTGCTTCAAATTCTGCTGCTATTATTCAATGTCTCTGTTCGGGACTTCTGTGCGACGACCCCGTCGCAGCCGCTGAGATCGGCCGTTATGGAACTCGCCTTGCACGAGCGCAAACTAGGTTCGTGCGGCATCATGCCTTAGCGAGGACGATCGCTCCTACGGGAGCGGGGCGTGACAGCCTCGGAGACACCTTCGTTGCTTTGGACCAGCAACAGTTGATGATAATACTGGTGCACGAATGTACCCCATGAGTTGCAGTATCCTCCATCGCTTTACGATTATGATTTATCATGTCGCGTAAATCGGCGGAAGGAAGTTTTGCCTTAAAACCCATGTCACATGCATCGCCAAGCTTTGTATATGGGTTTGTAAGGGAAGTTGGCACATTCAGACTTAGTTCATGTGCAGGGGCAACCCCTACACCAAAGTTTCGTGAATACCTTGAAGACAGCCCCGTGCTATACGCGTTAGGGCCTGTCTTTTTGCTGTGGGCACATAGACCCTGGGGCATGCCTTTGGGCGCATGCTTTCCTGAAGTACTGGCAGCATGCCTGGTCTTCCTGGATGTGGGCGCATAGAATGGGTCATTAGAGCCTAGGCGCGTACCCTATCGAAGACAGAAGTCCTCTGGCCGGAGTTATGCGCCCACATACTGCCTTAGGCGCATAACTCTAAGTGCATAGTTTGGAAAACAGTGTTATTTTCTTCCAGTTTTGCCTTCTTCGTTTACGAGCCTCGCTGAGTTTGTCCAGAGCGTCGAACACTTCGATTCTTGGTATCGTAGTATTTTTCTTTGCCAAGTCCCGAGTGTTGAACACTCTGTTGTTGATTGCACAAGAGGGAAGTCGCCGGGCTAGTAGAGCCCGGAACGGTATGCGCCTTCTTCGCATTAGGAGCTCCTATGGAAGGGTTATGCACCCCCATGACAGAGTTCCTCTTCGGTTGTGAATCTTCTACGACACTAGCAGGATATGCAACGCGCGCCTTCGGAAGCCAAGTCTTGTGAGACTTGTTTTGCTTCACTAATTTCGTGGGAGTAGAGTCGTTCCTCGAGAGCATCTCTTCGAACGCCTGTTGATCGAACTTCACGATCAACATCTTCTAAGTGCTCCCCACTTTATCGGTATCAGATTGCGTCACCACCTTCTCTTAAGAGAAAAAGGTAGTCCCCAGCAGAGTCGCCATTTTTGTGGACACAAAAAAAAGAAGCACTGTCTTTTCTTATTGGCACAAGGTACCACAAATCGAGTACGCCTGAAAGATCCTGTACTGAGAATCCCCGAGTACAAAAAGAATTCTGGGAAATGGGACGATGAAGATCGAGCGACAGTTGCTCCTTTACTCCGTTGACACTCCGATTTACAAAAGTAGGGGAAAACCTAATAAAATTGCTCTCTCGGCTCACTGGCAAGAAGGACAGCAATTTGGCTCTTGAAATGCTCTCTGATTTGTGGTTTTGAAGAGGCATGTGACCTCTATTTATAGTCGTTTTGCACTGAAACGACTAGTATGCGCACACAGGGAAAAAATACACTGATTTCCCTATGGGCGCATAGCTTTCTTTCGGGCGCATAGGGTGTAGGCGCATAGAGACTACATGATCGTAGGTAGATCGTGGCCGCATGCTTCGATGCACGATCGCTCGTGGAGACTGACGTGGCCGCATGCCTCGGCCCATGATTGATCGTGGATGTTGACGGGGTCGTAGGGTTGTTTCTACCTTGGGCACATAGTGCTGGAAGAAAACTATGTGCCCACACTTGGGCGCATGTTTTTACTGCATGGAGAAAATGTTGTGGGTGCATAGCCCCTTTGGCCATGAGGGCGCATAGCCCCTTTATCATGTGGGCGCATAACCTCATCTTCATTTAGGCGCATAGTCCTGAAATTTTCATGCTTCTACACTTAGCACCTAGACTTTCATAAAACTTGTTTGTTTCCTATTCGAGACTTGCTACTATAGTCTCCTTGCCTTACTGTTTGTTTCTTAGTACCTAATAATTTTTTGTTTGATTTTTGTTGTTTCTTAGTACCTAATAAATTCTTGATTCATCTTTTGTTGTACCTAATAACTCTTTGCTGGATCTTTTGGTCATATCTACCACAACCCCAGAAATTTCGATGACGAAATTTTTCTAAGGGGAGTAGATTTGTAACTCCCTAAATCCATTTTTATAATTTTTGAATTATTTCCTAAATTTTTTTATTTTCAAAAATGAGTTATTTTTATAAACTTGGTTTTAAATAATAAATCTATTTTTCCTAAAATAATTATTTCTGTTTTAATTCACTAAATCTAATTATTGTCAACTAATAATCCTGATTATTATTATTAATTATTTTGGATTTATTTTTAATTATTATTTATTAACTATGCTTATGATGATTAATCTTAATGATTAATTATGTTTAGTTAATTTTAATTATTATCCATTTCTGATTTTAGTTAATTTTAGTTATCATTTATTAATCCTGATTTTTTATGATTAATTTTGATTATTATTTATGGCTGAATTTATTTTAACTAGTGGGTTTCTAATTAAGTATACCAAACCTTGGGCTTTGGATTGTAGGCTTTGGTCTACCATTTCTAGAGATGGGCTTAGGAATGTTTTAATTAAATCTGCTTTGTTCCTAATTAGCAGCTAACTAATTACTGTGATTAGTTAGTAGGTTAGTTAGTCAGTTAGTCAGTTAGCAGTTAGTTATTTTGTTTCACTTATAGCCCTAGATCTATTATAAATTACAGGAGTGCCACTAGGGCTGACTTGGAGAACACTTCAATATTTTATTATAAATATTAGGGGAGTTCCCTAGTTATTAAACTATTATTTCTGACACTGTTACAAACTAACACACTTTCCAATGCATCCCACTCTTCACTGACACATCACTACTGCCACCGCCTTCCTCCGTCGATCACTATCGTGGCTCTACCATGAGTCGCCGGAGCCTGTCAGAGCCTCATCGGTGATTCCAGAGCTCAAATCCGCCTCGCCGAGGACTACCTCATAGCTCGTCAGGACCCTAGAGCTACGATATGAAGCGTGGCCACTGTCGACGAACTGTATTCGTCGCGAGATCGTCATGCACCACTGCTATCTACCGTTCCACAACTGGGGCTCCGCCACCACCGCTGTCCATCATGCCACAACTGGGGCTCCACCACCACCCTACGACTCGTCGATGGGAGATGACCGACCGCCTCGCCATCACTACAGAGGCCTTTCCTTGACTTTCGAGCCATATCCTTGAAGACGATGCCACCTCGTAAGCTGTGCTAACCTTTCAATCTCCGCACCAAACACTCAAGACTCGTGCCGCCTTAGCTCATGCCTGCACCAGATCTCGAACCATGCTGGATCTCGTCGACCGTCCAGCACCTCGTCGAGCTTCGAGGACGTACTCCACTTCGTCAAGAGCAAGATCCATTGGGTTAGGGGTCAAATCCGCTCGAGTCAGTGCCATTTCTATGGAGCTGACACTCAGATCTACCAGTCGCTGCTGACTGGACCTCGTCCAGCCACGATTTTGCCACTAGCGCTACGCTTGGAGCCAAGGTGAGTTCCTTCATCTTCTTCTTCTTGTTCCTTATCTTATTCTTGCTAGGGCTTCTTTTTGGTTGTTGTGAACTAGGAGAGAGATGATGAAGGTGGGAGTTGGGTTGCTATGGTGGATGAAATGGGGGTTAGGGTTTCTGGACTGTGTCGGTTGTAGGGTTTGGGGAAGAAGAAAGCATCTAGGTTTAGGGTTCGAGTGAGGAACTGGAGAAAAGAGGAGAAGGGGGTGAATGAGAAATTTCTAAGTTTAGGGTTGGGGTTTTGTGGCTGAGTGAGAAAAAAGTAGAGAGAGAGAGAGAGAGAGAGAGAGAGAGAGAGAAGAGACCATATACATTCGGGTTAGGGTTTGAAGAATACTTAGCCGGGTTGGTCTGTATAAAGTATGGGCTTAACTGTTGGGTTACTGGTTAAGAATGAATTAATAAGAAATAAGAATGAGGGTTAATGTTTGGGCTGTTAGTTTAGGAAAAAGTTAAGGAAGAATGGCATAAGCTATTCGTATGGGGCAAGATTAATGGGCTGGGCAGAGTGAAATCAAATTAGAGAGATGGGTTGCTAATAGGATTGTGGGCTGAACTAATGAATTTGATAGAAAAATTAGGAATAAATGGGAAGTCTGGCGAGTGTATATAGAGGATCTGGACTCAAGAACCACTAGCATACTATATGTGTTATTTTCTGAATCTGGTTCAAGAAGTTTGATTCAAGACATAGTCCATCAAGTACTTCTTCAGATAAAGACAATAGTCACTAAGTGAGATTCAAGACTGCAGTCCACCTCATCTATGCATAGTATATAATTGTCCAGAAATTCTTCAACTTTACTCCTTTTGAATATTGTTATCTTTGATTTTGAAACTTGATTTTTTTTTTTGCGGGGGAGTGGGGGGGGGGGGGGGGGGGGGGGGGGGGGTATTGTTGTGTTATTTACTTTGGAAAAAAAACCATGTTTGATTTTTTAGTGTTATTGGCTACACTCCGCTCTTCAATGTCCTTTATTTTGTTCTTCAATTTTGATTGTTTTCTACAGCCCATTTAGTGACTCCTAAATGACAAAATTATTAGCTATTACTTTCTATTCAATGGTCATTTATATTATTGGTTGTTGGTGGTCTTATTAGCTTTTGTTTCTCATTAAACCCAATTAAGTGTTAGTGTTGGTCGGGGGTGTCTATATATATTCATTTTGTTCTCTTGGAAAAGAAATACACATGAAAACTCATTCTTTTCTTCTCCTTGTCCCTTGCTCTCTCAATACTCAATTTGTTCACTCCCACTTAGTAATGAACATAGCTAAGCTACTTGTTCTTCTAGTTATTGCCATGTTTGCCATTGTGGTGGCCGATTCCTCAAAGGCTTTCGCCAAAGAGGTATCGTGTGGAGGGATATGAACCATGAAGCCTCAAGAGCTACCAAATGCTATTGTCTCATTGTTTTTTGATTGTTCATTCTATCTTCTGGGCAAAGTTAAGTTTGGGTTGTTCTCCCTAAACTGTGTGCGGTAACGGAAAGCCGGTAGCAAACTAGGGGGTTTTACCTCTAGGAGGATTCAAGAACAAGGCTGCACATAGACTGAATAATCTTTTAGAGAAATCCTTTACGCATGACTTCCCCGTAGACCGGTTCTTTTGTTATTTTGTTTACAGGAATAAGGTAAATTTTGGTAACCGCTGAAACAATATTGTAGGATCCAGCCTGAGCAATTCCGGTAATCACCGATATTATCTTGTGAGAAGTCAATGTGTTGCTTTGAGGGTCCATAAGAAGATGGATGAATTTGATTAGCATCATCAAAATCAGTAGCAGTATCTTCAACCATAGCATCTATGGAGTAATTGGGAAGAATCAGCAGGGAGCTAGCTTCAGAGTTGAACTGTCATATTGAATCTCAGTTTCATTAGTATCCACATTCTTTATTTTTTCCCATATGACGTAGTTAGGAATATCCTTAGTATTACCATGATGCAATCTGTGTTTGAACCTGTCTGCATAATTGGCACAAATAGAGTAGTCCAATTTCTTGTCCAATAAATATGTGATCTTTTTCTTCCGGGGACTGGGACCGACTTTCTTTAATCACATCTGCATAGCTTTGGCGGGATTTGCAGTTTTCAACTCCATGGCCAAGGATACCACAAAATTGGCAAAAAACTTTTAAACTTCAGATCTAAGTAGCATATTGAATCTTTTCCCAACGCTACTTTGAGCTTTCTAACCAAAGGCTTTGATATGTCGATCTTCACTTTAATTCTCACATCGCACTCCAAACTTCTTTCTTCGCTACAAGAAAATGGTCTCTTTCTCATTAATTAATGAATTCTTTTGTATAAGGGTACTAAGTTTATGACCTTTTTAGATGAGTACTGAATTTGTCTGTTTTAGACTTTGGATACTCGAATTTTTTAAATGACACATTTTAGTGACGAACATTCATCATTAAGACTCATTTTGTCATTGAAAGTCTAATTCCATCACTAAAATGTGTCATTAAAAATTTTTAGAACCTAAAGTCTAATAGATCTAAACCTGATAGCCTTATACAAAATAATCCTTTATTAATTGTCTCTCTATATAGTGCTTTCCACAAACATCAGACAACAAACTTGTCTCTCTCATTAATTTGTAGGCACATCTAAATGTGACAGAAAGACATGTAGAGTTTCTATATTATTATTCAAGAAGTAATTAAAATTAAATTTTGGTTTACATATGCATGATATATCGATCATCTCATTGTACATACTATGATCTAAGGATGCCTTTTAGATATTGGCAAACGATCAAGTAAATTATGAAATTGGTAAAACGTTTTGCGTATTCTTGTAACATTTTCAAAATAATAAAAAATCTCCTATAATATTTTTTTTTGACCAAAACTTTATGTAACCAAAATAACAACTATTAAGCTAGATTGTCTCTATCTAAATAAAAGAGCAAATAAATAGAATTATAGAAAACAATACAAGAGGAAAATTTTCAAGTAGCTTAAGTCCTTTTAAAATATTCTTGCACTACACTTCTGTCTCACAGTTCCTTATAACTTTATCTTTCTACTTTATCATCAATTGAATGTACCATAATTTCGAATATTACAAAATTATCATTTCTATAAACTACACAAATTAATTCTCCACCCATGTGTAGGAAGGCTTTAATTTCTGGCTAAGTGTAAATCCATCGATTGCACATACTATATATGATCTAAGGATATATGCTATTATATATTGGAAAATGATCAAGTGAATTATGAAATTAGTGTTGTGAAACCCTTACTATTCACCATTATGTCATGAGTTACACATGACCCTTGGGATCATAACAGGAGGAATATCATTAAATTATGTACGTACTGGAGAGGTACTGAACAGAAAAAGCAGAGTCGTCGACGACGATTTTACGTTCAATATTGTCGCTCACGTCACTGAAAATGACGATGACATCGATCCACGGTCTATAGCGGAATGTAAACGCATAGGCGATTGGCCAAAGTGGAACGAAGCAATAGGAGTAGAGATGGACTCACTCTTGAAACGCGAAGTCTTTGGACCAGTAGTCCAAACACCTGAAGGTGTAAAACCTGTAGGATATAAATGGATCTTCACAAGAAAAAGAAATGAACACAACATAGTTGTGCGCTACAAAGCACGCCTTGTAGCACAAGGTTTCTCCCAGAAATCTGGAATAGATTATGAAGAAACATATTCTCCGGTCATGGATGGGAATACCTTCAGATTCCTGATCAGCCTCTCTTCTCTGAAAAGCCTAGAAATGCAGCTCATGGACGTTGTGACTGCATATCTTTATGGCAATATAGATAAAGATATCTATATGAAACTCCCTGAAGGATATAAAATTTTACCAGAGAAAACAGATAGACCTCGGGACACCTATTCTGTAAGGTTACAAAGATCATTGTACGGTCTTAAACAATCAGGAAAAATGTGGTATAACAGACTAAGTGAGTTTCTTGCTACGCAAGGATTTACTAATGATAAAGTCTGCCCGTGTATCTTTATAAAAAGATCGAGAACAGGATTTGTTATAGTCGCCGTTTATGTCGACGACTTAAATCTCATTGGATCTCCTACAGAGATCACTGAGATATCTGAAAAACTTAAGACAAATTTTGAAATGAAAGACCTAGGGAAAACAAAGTATTGTCTTGGCTTACAGATCGAACACCTAAAGGGCGGTATCCTGTTACACCAATCTATATATACACGAAGATTACTTAAATAATTCCACTTGGATAAATGCCATCCCCTTAGTACACCAATGGTCGTTCGATCATTGGACATAAAGAAGGACCCTTTCCGTCCACTGGAAGAGGGGGAGGAATCATTAGGTCCTGAAGTACCTTACCTAAGTGCCATTGGGGCACTACTCTATATAGCTAATTATACGCGTCCTGATATAGCGTTCTCAGTTAACTTATTAGCCAGATACAGTGTAGCACCCACAAAGCGCCACTGGAATGGAATGAAGCATCTTCTGCGCTACCTCCAAGGGTCTATAGACCTAGGACTATATTACCCGAATAGTGGGTCTTCTACTTTACTTGGTTATTCAGATGCAGGTTATAGATCAGATCCCCATACAGAGAAATCACAAACTGGATTTGTGTTTACTTTCGGTGGTACGGCTATCTCCTGGAGGTCCATCAAACAGACCAGTGTGGCTGTCTCATCCAACCATTCTGAACTCCTGGCAATCCATGAAACAAGCAAGGAGTGTGTTTGGCTACGCTCCGTCATTCAGCACATTTTGGCATCTACTGGCCTGAAGACTGGTGAACTTGAGCCTACTACCCTTTTTGAAGATAATGCAGCATGCGTAGCTCAACTTCAGAAAGGATACATAAAGAATGACAAGACGAAGCACATATCCCCCAAATTCTTCTGGACGTACGACCTTCAAGAGAAGGAACAAGTCAAAATACAACAAATTTAATCTTGTAATAACTTAGCAGATTTGTTTACCAAAATACTGCCATGATGTACTTTTGTAAAGCTTGTAAGAGGAATAGGGATGAGACAACTAAAAGACCTGCAAGCCTGAAGCTTGTATAGATCAGGGGGAGTAAAACTATAGGATTGTACTCTTTTTCCTTAGGACTGATGGTTTTTCCCACTGGGTTTTCCACAGCCAAGGTTTTAATGAGGCAAACCAAGTTTACTCTGGATCCAGCAGTATCCACCCCATTAGCTTATTGAATCCTGAAGTATTTCATAAGTGGATCCAAGGAAATGGATGAATAAGGGAGAGTGTTGTGAAATCTATTCACCATTATGTCATGAGTTACACATGACCCTTGGGATCATGTAACTCATGACCCTTGGGTTGCCCCTTATCCCTATATATATGGCCCTTGCCATATGATGAAATAACAAGAAGAAAAATACCATTCTACGATATCTAGTATCCCTTCAAACAATTAGTAAAAAAAATGACTATTCTTGTAACATTTTCAAAATAGTATGATTCTCCTATAACGTTAGTTTTTTTTTACCAAAATTTTATGTAACCAAAATAACAAATTAAGCTATATTGTCCCTCTCTAAAAAGGGCAAATAAATAGAATTATAGAAAACAATACAAGAGGGGAAAAAATTTCAAGTAGATTAAGTCCATGGATCACTAGTGGAAATTACTCAAAGAGTTTTTTTAAAATTATGGCAGGATGAAAAGAAAGAGCAAAGCAAATTAAAAACCTTTTTAAAGACAAAGTAATAATATTCAATAGGATCTCAAATGATATTGTTTTAGATAAATAATGATCATATATGAAATGGTGACATAATCATAACCTACTAATATAACAGTTCCATGTAGTCATCGGTGAAATTAGATGACATCCTGTAATCTTGTGAAGGGAGTTTTCCATTATAATAGAACTTAAAATTTTTGATGATGTGTAAGGATTATGTAAGAGACTGTTTTATTTGATATATATATATACATATATATATATATATATATATAAAAAAAAAAAATATATATATATATATATATATATATATATATATATGCCAATGACCCTCTAACCTAGTGGTAGTGGTGAGGCATGCGGTCTGAGTGATCAGAAGTTCGAATTCCAGTGGAAGCGATTTCAGAAACTAATTACCTTCTTTCAAAATATTTTTTTTCAGTGGGAGCGATTCCAGAAACTAACATTCCACCATCTTCCTTACCTCATCTCGTTTATATCACTCTCAATATTGTGTAAAATACCCAAGGAAGAAGTGTATAGGTTCTCGAATATCCTCCTATTGCGCTCATGCCAGATGTGCCAAACAGTCGCAGCCAACCGCAGTCGTGCTTCTCTAAACCATATCAGATCTCGCTGTCTCAGGAGTGAGATCCCGTCTAAAGCTTCCCGAATAGGAACCATGCCAGCAGTACCGCCTTGTATTTTGTGGTACTCCTCTTGCCATACAGCAGCAACAATCGGACATCGAAGGAACATGTGGTCGATGGATTCATCAAGGCCATCACACATCGCACATTTGATGCTATGTATCTGCACCCCAAATTTGTTAAGTCGGTCCGAGTCAGGAGACGACGCAGGAGCAATCTATACATAACCAGTTGCATTTTTCTCGCGAGTCTAGGAACCCAAATGAAGTCGAAGTGCTCAATCATCGGATAGTAGTCTCTGATAATATCATAGCACCCATTTGATATGGAGACCCCTCTAGCATTACAGCTGACGGAAGAAGGAGTCCTTGCCTTCCAAACCCACATGTCCACGTTGGAGTTGGAATCAATTTGCACCTGTTGGATGAGATTTGCAAACTTCAGGGCTATAGCATGCATATGTAAAGCCCATTTTCCTCCCTGCAGCAAGCATGCCACCACCTCCCTCCTAGTAGCATCCCTCTGATATATTCCACCTGCCAGGTCCAGTAAACTCTGATGGAAAATCTACGGATCCAGCCAGAGGTCGGTATTCCTGCTATCATGAATAACCTACTAATGGCGCCCTTGAGATAGCATCAGTTGCGGAGGATATTTTTAAACGTAACCGACTCATTATTATTGGAGACATACGTCCAAAAAAATTTCCCTTTGAGGTAGCGGTTACTCAGCTACTCTGCCCACAGAGACCCGCCATTCACGAATTTCCAGGACCGCTTCAGTCCAACTGCATCTCACAAATTGTGAAATGAACGCAGCCCAATGCCCCCCAGCTTGTATGGTCGACAGAGTTGATTCCAAGCAATAGCATGTATTCCCTCCGCCAAATAAAGTTAGCACACAAGCTTTCAATCTTCCGGATGTTAGCCCAATGATTATATCATGTTTTTGAATATGGCTAATCAATTAAGTTTAAGATAATGACGTCACTAATATTCATGTAATCACTATCATGTCGCTACTTAAACTTAGCATTGTCCTAAATGTTCACTATATCAATATTGTTGAGCTACATAAGCTTGTATCATATTATTTTCTTTGTCTAACATGTATTTGTAGACATGCTTTAAGCATGATCAAACATGATCAAAGAAGGACATATGCAATAGAGTAATATTAATGGGCCAAAGATGACATCATACAAGAAGATTTCTCTGAATCGCCCAACGACCTATCCGGGGCCTCGCATCAGGGGTTCCGCTCCCCGGTCAGCGGACAGGGGTCGAGGGGGCAATGCCATCTGTAGGAGTTCGGGGGCGAAGCCACCGAAAGGTATTCAGATTTCCAGATCTGTTTATTTTTGGACGATCATCGTCAAGTGAAAAAAAACGTCTTCAAATCTGCTCAAATATTTGAAGAAAGGCATCATCAAAGGGCTCTTGGTTTTCCTATTTTATCAATTTAATTTTTTATATTTATTGAGTCTAGGAATACGATGTACACAGCATCGTACTGGCAAATAGGCTACCCAAGAAACGTTTTTAAAATACTCTTTCATTTTGAAAATAAGTCCACTTACAAAAGCCCAAACTACTTTCTAACTGCTTGATCTTTTCAAAAAGTCCAAAAATTAATTTGCAAAAATCCTAACAGAACTCCAACATAATTCGGCCCAAGTTCGGCCCAAATTCGGCCAGAGTTCGGTTAGTGAACGTTGCTTTTTGAACTTGGTCTTCCCGCAGTTACGGATCTTGCCGAGATTTTCTCATAGAGTTCTGCCCAAATTCTGCCCAAATTCTGTCAGAATTTTGCCTTTAGAAAAACTATAAATAGAGAAGGATTTCGATCATTTCAACACACCAATTCACTTTTATATCTCTTCACTATAAGCCTACTACTTCTTCCAAAGTGTTCTGAGCTATTCATTTTCAAATTTCAAGCCAGTTACAATCCTCTAGTTGATTTGCCAGTACGGTACGGTCTAGAAGTTTCAGAGTGATTGTAATCAGAGGCTTAATTGAAGATAGACACTTCACAATTGAAGTTGGTCGAGTACTTCAGATCAAAGCTCGTATTGTAGAAGTTGCAAGAACTTCGGATGAAAACTTGTGGTGATTTTTCATAGTGGATTCATCTGGAAGCTAGAGTTCTTTCGACTGGACTAGTCCTCACAAGAGGGAAACCAGTATACATCCTTGTGTTTGCGTTTGCTCTCTACTTTTCATTTACATATCTGTGATATAGATATTATGTGATCATGTTACTAACATTTTTAAATAGTTAATTTCTGCTGCCTACTCTATTCACCCCCTCTAGAGTATTGTGCTTTATAACTCGTTCCTACAATCGGTCCTACAATTGGTATCAGAGCGGATTTTCTTTATATAGGTATTGCTATCATACCAATTGTTCCTACAATTGGTATCAGAGCGGGTTCTCTTTGTATAGGTATTGCTATCATACTAATTGTTGCTACAATTGGTATCAGAGTGGGTTATACAGGTAAAGCGAGGTAACACTGCTATTATATTCTTATTTATTACATAGATCACAGTATCACATATGACAAGTATGTACTTCACAACTGAAGAGCAATCCTCAAATAGACTCCCACTATTTGATGGAATAAACTATAGTTATTGGAAGACACGAATGAGCTACCTGAAGTCTCTAGATTTTGACTTATGGTCAATTATTCTCAATGGCTACAAAAAGCCTACTATCACTTCTATTCTCACGTCCTCTATAATCAACAAGCCTTATTATAGTTACACGAATGAAGAGAAGAAGTTAGCTGGCCTTGATACAAAAGCTATGCATATCTTTTATTGTGCTGTAGACATAAATGTGTTCAATCTTATTACTACTTGTACAACATCGCATAAAATTTAAAAAGTTTTTGAAGCTACTTATGAGTGCTGGTATGAAAGCAAAGCTAGCTACTTCAGAGAGAAGGATAGTCTCCATAATGATACAAATATATGCATGATGGAATTGGAATTTAAGGTACAACACAACCCCTTATACGAAAAAGAGCTTGTTTGTGACAATTACAAGAAGATAGGCCACATCCAAAAAGATTGTACTACTGCTAGAAAGAAGAGTCACTATGAACAATCAAATGAAGGTAGATCATCGTCCCACAAGTACACTAGCATAAACATATGGTATGAAACCGAAGCAACAGATTCTGAAGAAGAAGAGAGACCTCATCAAGCTATAAATTTATACTCAATGGCATTATCTAACGAGGTATAAAATAATTCTTTTTATGAAGAGAGTGAATTTTCTCATGATGAGTTATCTGATGCTTTCAGTGATCTGTTAGAAGAACATAAGAAAGTATTAGATAAGTATAAGCAAGCTAGAAAGGATATTCTATCCAATAAGCGTGAGAATGAAAAGCTTACTTGCTTATTGAATGATGCTAGAAATAGTTTTCCTTCTGATAATTCTACTGAGATTTCCACACTGAAGTTTAGATTGCATGAGGCACTTGATTGCATTAAGAAAAGCACTCAAGAAAATGATAAACTTAAGGAGGAATTAGAATCAGAAAAGAAAAAGTATTCTATTGTTTCATGTAGAATTGATGCTCTTTCTGCTAAATATGATAAGATCTGTGCTACCTCTAAAAAGTTAGAGATTAGACTGGAAAAGCAGGTACTACAACCTACGACTCAGTCGAACACAAGACACTTAGCACATCACAAAGTCACCCACGTCAGATCTTTTACAAAGGAAGCAAGCAAAGCTAAAGCTTCACACAACCATGCTTTCTATTACAAGTATCCGTGCACATCATGTCATCCCACTGCATATTTTTATATTGCTGCACATAGCACTATTAATACTTTCTGTCATTATTATGGTTTGAATGGACACGTTTCTAATCATTGTTAGATTAGAAAACTAGTTGATATAAACCTGTGCAAATGGGTTCCTAAAGCTAACAAATATGGATCCAAGTATTGGATACCAAAGTCTTCACCTAATATTGCAGGTGAAGCTTCTCATATCAAATAGAACCATGGAACATGTTGGTGATTGCAAAGCTAAAAAGGTCATCTTCCATGCAATTGTACCAACAGAAGTGTGGTCACTATAACCACTTCGGTAACATGCTTCCTAAATAGTTTTTAATATCTATCACGTTCTTACTGATGTCTTGCTATTAGCTTTCATTGATATCTTTTAAATTGTCTATTGTTTGAATCAATGTGAGACATAATCCTAGCTTGACTAGTTGTTTAGCTTAAATGATTAGTTCACACTATATAGTATTTTATTTTCTATTAGTGTGACACATTTGTCTATGTATGCTATTTACTCTTAATCTTTATTCTTGAAGCATGCATAAGAGCTTAATTTTGTTTTGGTGAATATGTTTTCACTCTTCACCTTTAATTTTTTTAATGGTCACTTCTTATCGATTTGTCTTTAACATATCGTATTTACTTTGATCAGTATTTTGTGAGTATGTATGCTTAGCACAAGTCTTCTATTTACTTGAAAAGTATATACATATACTTTTATGTTAACCTTGTGCTTGCATAATATATTCACTATTGTTTCTCAAATTTTATTGTGATTAACTTCTCATGAATCAAATACATCTTTGTCTGACAAAGCATATTTATGCATATTTTTGATCTTGTGATATTTTCCTATGCTTATTAAGGATACATAATTCATTTTCATTTATATATTGCTCATATGTTTCTTATATTTTTGTATAAATATCTTTATGGGGATATATGAGTTAAGTTCAAGTTCTATATTATTTTAAAAAGTAGTTTCAAACTTGTGCTTATCTCATACTTCAGCTATTGATTACTTTGAATATTTTTTTTTTGATTAGCTTCTTCCTCAAAGCATATTTTAATATTTTTTTTGGCTTTTTGGTTGACATTTTGGATTCATGATATTTTTAATATCTTGATCTTGATAAACCATTATTTGGGTATTTACTTCTTTTATATTTAGGGATTTTGGATTTCGATGTTGTTCGATGATACTGCATATATTCCTTTGAATCTAAGTTCTTAAGAGTAGAGATTATTTTAGGAACAAGCCGAAAGGGTCATTCTATCATACAGGTGTAAATAAACTGAAGCGACATGGTGTACTAGTTTTCGGACTACCGCTAGCTGGGAACCGGCCCCTACAGCTAACCCGAAGTGATCAATACTTTATAGACTTAAGATTTATTAAGGTCTAAATGCAACTATTATCTAGTTCTGGATCCAAGGTACTGAACCCAGTCCCCTACGTTCCAAAATACATTAGTGTATCTAGGTCCTACATTTTGATTTACAAATATTTTATATTTTATTGTTACCCAATAATTTTGTAGCACATATGGATTAATGTAATTGATACATCTTATACCGTATGCTACATTGTTCTAAGATTTTTAAGGCTATAGATTTTTTTTTCATATTGCTCTAATTCTTCTTAAATCCTCGGTTATTAAAGAAGAGATTTGTTTTGGGTACAAGTCTACATAGGGTCTGTCTGTCACCACGACTACGGTCGAAGCAAAGCGATACTTAAGTGTTCCCCGGTGAACCTCCGTTAGCTGGGACGGTACCTCTACAGCTAACCCAAGATTGATCAATGCTTTATAAATTAAAGATTTATTGAAATCTAGTTATAATTGTTATCTGATGAATTTTGGATTTTAGATTTGATGGATAATATTATTTAATAATTTAATTTTACAAAAGGTAACATATATTGATCTTCATAGTTTAATGTTTGTCATCTTTTGATATATTTATTTTTCTGTCACTCTATTCTCTTGATTTGATATTGTGACTACTCATTGAATATTATGGTCTTGTGAAATATTCAATAATTTTGAGCTTTTATTATCTTCTTATTCAAGTTACTTACTGTCTACAACAGTAACTCTTTGCAGGAGAGAAGTCATGCATATTGAATGTCTCTCTCTCAAAGTGTTTTTTTTTTAAACCTTACGGTTGTCAGGTGGACACCGTGCTAAAGCTTTAAAAGGAAAGAAATAAACTTTGATAAGAAGACCTAATATTTTTGAATTAGTTTTCTACTTCCGAAAATATGTCTCTAAATTTTATTTTAAAATTTTATCTATACTATTATTTTTGGATATAACCATGTAAAGGTGGAGTTGTTAATTGTTTCAAGTTAATTAGCCCCTTGACATGCCATATATCTAGAATACACTTTTCTTTGGACATCTATCTAGTTATGTTTATTTGTTCAAATTGGATTTATTTATGATTTATGGATTATTTTATTGAAATTATTTCCGTGATTCAAATCGCCAGCTTTTCGTCTGAGGACTAAATGGACGCATTTGAACGTTTACTAAGACAGTTTTTCGTAATAAATTCCACATTTTTGAAAAGCTTTTTTGATTTCTTTTTGATTTATTGAATCTGTCTGGTACTCAAATGTTATTATTAAAGACAGTTTTTAAAATCATTTAATGTCTTGAAATATTTCTTTTATATATATATTGGAGACATAGTTTGTTTTTTTATCATTAAGCATTTATTCATTGGATATCTCTTTTATTTGCCTAAAAGTGATATTTGTTTTAAGTTTGGGACTTTACATGCATTTGATCAAAGGAAAGAAAGATGCATATCTTGGATATTCCTTAGATCTTATGATTATTTATTTTATCTATTGTTGCATATAAAATTCTTCGGAACTAGATACTCATATTTTAAGGGGGAGCAAAATTAATTGTTTTAATTCTATTATGCCCTTAATATATGGTATACCAAGTTTATCATGGACATATATTCTCTTATTTAAATATCTTGTTGAGTTGGTCATGATATTTGGATTTGTATTAAGTTTATGAGAGAATATATGATTTTAATATTTATTTTTAATTCTCTCATTTTTGAGTTTCTAAAAGTTATCCTGCCAAAATTAATTTAATTTATTGATAATCCTTTTGAGTTTAAACTGATTTGGCATTTCTTATTAAGATTTTATCTCAAAGTTCATGATTATCTATATTTAGACTGGTCATACTTTGCTGGGGAGCATTCAAGTCGACTGAATTTTTCCTTTTCAAGTATTTTGTCTTCATTACCTTCATGTTTATCTGATGGATATATATCATGCTAAGGTAATTGAATTCAAATGCATGAACTTTGGTATAGATTTTGCATAGATTCTAGTATACGTATTTTGATTTCTTTTTGGTGATTATACTCTTTATGGAATTGATTTACTAATTTGTATGGACAAATTATGAATTATATTTTTTTGTGATCATTGTTAAAAGTCTCATTATATTTTTATTTTTTTTATATATACTAGATCTACGAATTTCTATTCCTCATGATTTATTTATGACCAATGATTGATTCCTACTATATTGATATTTTTTTTGGTCTATTTCAAAACACAATATAATGAACAAAATATGTTTTGAATGTCATTTTTGGATTTCTAGTTGGTAAACTATTTATTGATTGATTTTTTTAACCAACTATACTGTGTTGACAAGTTTTTATTCTTTACTTATGCAATTTTCTAAAACTTGTCGTTACACTGTTCTCCTAATCCTTGATCATGATTATTTTTGCTTTTCTCCTTTACTTATGCTTGAGTTCATTTTAGCTCTAATTACGGGGAGCTTATTTTTGATCATGTCAAAGGGGGAGAAACAAGTTTAAGTTAGCACACAATATTATAGTATTATGTGTTTATTAGTGGTACATGCATCTATTGTATATATATTCTAGTATTATGTGTTTATTAGTGATACATGCATCTATTGTATATATATTAAACTTAACTGGTTTGCCATAATCAAAAAGGGGGAGATTGTTAGCCCAATGATTATATCATGTTTTTGAATATGCTAATCAATTAAGTTTAAGATAATGACATCACTAATATTTATGTAATCACTATCATGTTGCTACTTAAACTTAGCATTGTCCTAAATGTTCACTATATCAATATTGTTGAGCTACATAAGCTTGTACCATATTATTTTGTTTGCCTAACATGTATTTGTAGACATGCTGTAAGCATGATCAAACAATCAAACAAGGACATATGCAATAGAGTAATATTAATAGTCCAAAGACGGCGTCATACAAGGAGATTTCTCTGAATCGCCCAACAACCTATCCGGGGTCTCGCATCAGGGTTTCCACTGCCCGGTCAGCGGACAGGGGTCGAGGGGGCAGCGCCACCCGTGGGGGTTAGGGGGCGAAGCCACCGAAAGGTATTCAGATTTCTAGATCTGTTTATCTTTGGACGACCGCCGTCAAGTAAAAAAGGCGTCTTCAAGTCTCAAATATTTGAAGAAAGGCGTCATCAAAGGGCTCTAAGTTTTCCTATTTTATCAATTTAATTTTTCATATTTATTGAGTCTAGGAATACGATGTATACTGCATCGTACTGGAAAATAGGCTACCCAAGAAACGTTTTCAAAATATCCTTTTATTTTGAAAACAAGCCCACTTACAAAAGCCCAAACTACTTTCTAACTGCTTGATCTTTTCAAAAAGTCCAAAAATTAATTTGCAAAAAACCTGACAGAACTCCAACAGAATTCAGCCCGAGTTTGGTCCGAATTCGGCCAGAGTTCGGTTAGTGAACGTTGCTTTTTGAACTTGGTCTTCCCGCAGTTACGATCTTGCCGAGATTTTCTCATAGAGTTCTGCCCGAATTTTGTCCGAATTCTGTCAGAATTCTGCCTTTGGAAAAACTATAAATAGAGAAGGATTTCGATCATTTCAACACACCAATTCACTTTCATATCTCTTCTCTATAAGCCTACTACTTCTTTCAAAGTGTTCTGAGCTATTCATTTACAAATTCCAAGCCAGTTACAATCCTCTAGTCGATTTGCTAGTGCGATACAGTCTAGAAGTTTCAAAGTGATTAAAATCAGAGGTTTGATTGAAGGTAGATACTTCATAATTGAAGTTGGTCGAGTACTTCGGATCAAAGCTTGCGTTGTAGAAGTTGCAAGAACTTCAGATGAAAACTTGTGGTGATTTTCCATAGTAGATTCAACTGGAAGCTGGAGTTCTTTCGACTGGACTAGTCCTCACAAGAGGAAAACTAGTATACATCCTTGTGTTTGTGTTTGCTCTCTATTTTTTATTTACATATCTGTGATATATATATTATGTGATCTTGTTACTAATATTTTAAATAGTTAATTTCCGCTGCCTACTCTATTCACCCCCTCTAGAGTATTGCGCTTTACAACTCGTTCCTACAATCGGTCCTACACCGGATAGTATCTCTCGGTAGTAGCAGGGCCTGTAACCAGAAGGAAGTCAGGCTTGTAATGGCAGACCTCACTAACTTTATGCGCCCACCAAAGGAGAGGCATTGGGCTTGCTACCCCTCCAGCCTCCTCTGAGTAAACTCGACGAGGATTGTACACTCCGCATTACGGGCATAGTTCACACATAGGGGTATGCCAAGGTACTTTACAGGCAGTTCACCTTTGTCGATACCAAGTATTGCAGCCCTTTCCTCTTTCATGTTGAAGTGTTTGTCGAAATATACTCCGCTCTTCTCCCGATTGAGATGTAGCCCCGACAGTTGACCAAACTCCTCCATAATCTATGCAACAGTAGACATCCCCTCCGTTATAGGCTTTAGTAACACCAAAATATCATCGACATAGATTAGATGTGAAATATGAGGTTCCACCAGCTTATAAAGAGGCTGGATCTTCTTCCTAAGTAATGCAACGTCCATCATACTTATGAAGTACTCCATAACCAATGAGAATAGATATGGCGATAATGAATCCCCCTCACGCAGACCCCTGCTACTCTGAAAAGACCCACAAGGTTGACCACGTATCAGGACCGAAAAAGAGGCAGTCGTGATACATTCCCGGACCATGTCTACCCAGGAACTATTAAAACCCATATCCAGCATCAGTTTACATACAAATTCTCTATTGACAGTATCATACGCCTTCCTCAAGTCGAGTTTGATACACGCTTTTGCACCCCCCCACTTTGTTGAAGTCCCTCACCAACTTGTGCGCTAGCATGCTATGTTCAGATATGGACCTCCCTTTAATAAAAGCTGCCTAGTTCGAGGAGATCATAACCTGCATAATATTCCTCATTCTTCTGCACATAAGATGCGTATTTATTTTATACAAATAATTGCGACAAGCTATCAGGCAAAATTCCGAGAGAGATGTAGCCCCCTCCACCTTAGGAACTAAGGTAAGGAAGGTGTGGTTGAGTTCTTTTAGAAGCCTGCCGTGAATGAAGAAGTCCTGAACCACCTCCAATACGAGATCTTTAATCTGGTCCCAATGGATTTTATAGAACTTACTATTAAACCCATCCGACCCGGAGCTTTATTCGGATCTGCGCTTTTGATGATATCCTCTACCTCCTCCATGGTTACAGGAGCCAATAGCTCATTGTTCCCATGCATGTTCAGTTACCACCTTCTTGCACACAAGAGTAGGAAATAATGTAACATAATATGATTGATTGTAAAGCTCAAAGTAGTACCTGACTGCCTCTAGTTGGATGCCTGTCTCCGAGTCTATCTTCTTCCCATCACTACCCAATAGGACCGAAATGTTGTTGCGGTGCTATCGAGCCCTCACCACGTCATAAAAAAACTTACTACATTTATCCCCATCCTTCAACCACGAATATTTCGCTCTTTGTGCTAGCAAAATTTCATTTTGAAGTTGGAGAAGATGGGCTTCCTCATAAAGTTGGCGCTTCTTTGCCGCTAAGGAAGCATTGAATATGTCCTGTTGTAGTTTGTTTTGGACTTCCCGGAGCTCTTCCGCCTTGGTTTCCACATCAGTACGAGGTCGGCCGCAATACCACACCTTGAGTATCCTCTTGATTTCTTTATATTTTTGAACCAAGGAGTACTGTGGGTTGCCTTCGACCCGAAGGCGCATACCCTTCTTCACCTCCTCGTTGTAACCCTCTACCAGGTGCCAATTGTTAGCATATTTGAACGGCCGGGCCTTTCGTATTGTGGTCGGTAAGGGCAACTCGAATGGGCGAGTGGTCGCTGGAGCCCGCCTCCAATCCTTTGACGATAGTGTGAGGGAACATAGAGAACCAGGCACTGTTCCCCAATGCCCGATCGAGTTGGCATGCTACCCGATTCGTCACTGCTTTATTATGCCAAGTCCATATGTGTCCGCTCCTCTTTAACCCAACGGGCGTGTTATTTAATTTTTCTTTGGGGGGAAGTTAAGTGGTGGGCTGGTGGGATACAGTGCAAGTGCGATCGGGAAGGTATAACCAAGCAAAAAAATAAAGCCAACCTTATCTTTAGTTATTTGTAACATGTTAAAGATGTGATTGTCACGTTTTTAGTATAATTATTTTATGACGGTTCTGCTTTTCGATCTTTGGAATTGTTTTTTATTCTTCTTTACCTTTAAATAAAGAAGTTGTCAATGTCCCTCACATAATGTCATCAAATTACATATGTAGGATTCAATCTAATTAGGAAACTTCCTTCGTGATGATCTAGAATATGTCATCTGATATCACTTTTTTTCCTACTTCTAATTTTCAGGTACGAACATGTTTTTGGGGATGCGGTGTGACTGGAACCAGTGTTGGCCCATGAGGGCGATATTGGACTGGCCTATATGCCATAAAAGAGAATTTCATGTAAGACTTGAACCAATCCCAATTTCTAAACCTCATACCCGATGTGGGACTAAATTACAAACTCTATTGTTACCCCCCTTTTTTTAGGGCTCAATCGAAAAAGAGATACAATACAACAATCTTCACCTTTGTGGGACTAAATTATCAACTCCATGTCACCCCCTTTTTGAGGGATCAACTAGAAACGAGATAGAATCCAACAATCTCCACCTTAGCTCATTTGTGCTAGATGAACAACCTTAGAACCCCTACTACCTTTACTAGTTCCTGTCAGCCGAACAACCTTAGCACTCAAACTATTTTCTCCAGCCGAACAACTTTAGCACCTATACTACCTTTGCTCCCGCGAGCCGAGCCCCCAAAAGATCCGACTTATTGTCATCTCGATCCATAAAACCACAACTCAAACCGACACGTTTATCCACAACACATTATGTGCCAACCACAACGTCTTGATCCACCTTGAACACGTCAAACCCACCTTTGATGCCAATTCATATTGTTGCATATGCTCCTAACTCAGCCTTGAGAAAAGAGCATGTATATCTGTCTATACGCACGAACGCTCAACACCAACTATCTCAAACCAATTAGAGTTGTCCAAACAAATCCCGTAACCTTGGGCTCTGATACCATTTGTTGGGAATGTCGTGGGACTCGAACCAGACTTGGCATATGAGGTGCGATATTGCACTAGGCTCATATTCCTTAAAAAGAAATTTTCATGTAAGGCCTGAATCAATCACAATTATGTACACCTCATGATCCCATCTCCTACCCGATGTGAGACTAAATTACCAACTCCATTTACCCCCTTTTGAGGGCTCAACCGGAAACGAGATACATTCCAACATATATGGAATATAGCTCGTGGTCAACTACTAAGTGCTACATACATCATCGATAATTAATTGGAGAATTTCGGGAGTAGTCGAAGCAGCATATCAGGGGATGGAAACAACCAAAAATATTTGTGCAATGTACCAGAAAGTATTGAATTGTCCAAGCAGAATTGGGAACATTGCTTGTGCTCATCAAGTATATATGTCACACATCGTTGGTATGTTATAATGAACGGTTCACACCTAAAGGCTTGCATTCTATAGGACCGTTGCGCACCTCTAGAGGGGGGAGTGAATAGAGTGTGTGCGTGTGCAGCAAAAATAATCACCAATTAAAAAATAACTGGTTATAGGGTATGGCAGAAATAAGAGACAGTAAATTAAATTGCAGTAAGAGATAGAATATCAAACTCAGTGAACACCGCGATATATACTGACTTTCTTCTGACAGGACTAATCCAGTTGCAAGTACTCTCGCCCACTGTTAATCCACTATTTGTAAGCTAAATAAGAGTTTGTCTTCTCTTTACAACACCGTGCTTGGTGAGAAGTGCACGACCGACTTCACAACACCATACTTGGTGACGAGCGCACGACCGACTCCGAAAACTGAGAAATTTTTTGACTTGCAACCTCTTTACAACTCTGTAAACCAAAGACTCTAAATCGAACAGAATGTTTACTGGCTTTGGCTATGAGTAGTATAGGCAAAATATGAAAGCTTTAGATCACTGAAAACACTTAGGAAGAGATAGAAATAAGAGTGAATGAGTGATTAGAAATATGAAAATCCTTCTCTATTTATAATATTTTTTCTGACCGAACTCGTGCAGAACTCGGGCTGAGTTCGGATGCTAAGATCTCTCAAACGAACGTTGGATGCAGATTTGGAGGCAAAAGATTTTCAAAAATCTCGGACCGAACTCGGCCAGAGTTCTACCGAAATTCAGTCTAAGCAAAATAGGATTTTTGGTATCCAAATTGCATAGGATTTTTGGGCTGTTTGGATATGTAGAGCTTTTATGGAATTGGGTAGACTTTTTGGATTTGTGGACTAAAAAAACCTAGGCTAGTAATATCCCAATCGATCTTACATTTATATTTTCTAGACTCACTAAAAGTAAATACCGAAGAAATATAAAAATGACTCGATCTGGATTCCGATACAATCCTTTTTGGATGATGACTCAAATGCACTTTCTAGACATAGGATGTAGACATAGTACGTTCTTTGATATTGATTTCAACAACCTATAACTTTAGTAGAAGTTCGTATATTTTGCGTATCGACTTAAGTTGTCATTGATTATCAAAATCAGGTGTGACCATTTAGGCAATGGGCCAACAATCTCCCCCATTTTGATAATTGATAAACTTGAGTCTATACCAAAATATAACTAAAATGTAACTTTGAAATAATATACTTGAGTTGTTCATTGAGTGAATTTTTTGTTAAAATTTTGGTATTGCTCTTCTCTTCCTTTGTCATGTACGCGAAATGAGTAGCTCCTCCACAATATATGAAGCCAACAATTTAACACAGATAAGAAAAGAAAAGGAGTAGTATCCACAATACACAAGTCTCAACATAGTAAAAGTAGCAGCATCAGTGGAGTAAACTGAAAAACTCACATAGCATGAAATAAAACTGAAGGAAGTACAACATAAGTGCATAAAAGTCATAATTGAAAGAGTTTATGACCGCTAAAAACTACTAATAAAAAGTCCAACTGTGAAAGTTTGTACTACTACAAAGTACAACTACATAGATCGTCACTCGCAAAATAAAATCTCAAAATCCTAAACTGAAGGCTCATATCACATCTAAGCATCATCATCGGCTGGAGCAGGCGGTTGAGGATCGAAATAGGCAGTAGTCGGGTCAAAGTGTCCGAAAGTGGTCTGATCTTCGAACCTCGGTCCATCGAAGCCAGGATAATGGATCATCGAAATAGAAGCAGTAGGGTGATGCACCAGCCTCCAGTGCAGATCATCAATGTTGTTCCTCAATACCTGAGCCTGTGTGGTATGGCGAAACTCAGCATCAAAATAACTTTGATGACATTATCCAGAGAGTGACAAAATCATCAAAGAGCTGATAAAACTGCGGATCAAATCTTGGAGCATGAGCGTCTGGATCAGCCTGAGCCTCAGCAGGAGCAGCACCGAGAGGAAGTGGAGGTAGAGGATATTTCCTAGATCTAGTTATCTCAGAAGATGACGAGGAAATAGGACACAAGGCAAGGTTGATCTCAAATCTCCTAAAGATAGTTGCTAGATGCATAGGGTACAAAAGGTTACACCCCACTCGCCTACAACCAATTATCCAAGCCATGAAGGTCTTGGGGACAGAGAAAGGAACGCCAAAATGAATGTGATACATGGCAGAAATTTCAAGAAAGGTAATCTTATCGGTAGATCCCTTTTTAGAAAGTAAGACAGAATAGATAAAACGATGCAACTCATAAAAGTTCTGATTAAGGTGCTTTGCGTATAATCTACCACTACGATGGATAGGGTTAGGATGACACATTGTAACCTTAAGGGAGTTAAGGGTCATGTCTTCAGGGAATTGAACTCTGTGAATGTCGACTAATGCCTCACCGATATCCAGCATGTGGAAATATTTGCTGAGGTCAGACGAGTTGAATTCAATTTCATGTCCGGCGACATAAGAATAAATACTACCGTCGGGATTGACTTGCATGTTACAATAAAACATACGTACGACATTATTGTCACTCTCAGTTTTCAAAATTGAAGGTAAATTTGTCATTTTCTATATTTTAATATTTTTGGAATTTTTATATTTTAATATTGATTTTATGGGATTTGTTTAGTCGGGTTTGAGTTTCGTCTCGTTCTGATTTGTGTTAGTGACCCAGGTAGCTTAGACTCTAGTCGGGACCCCAAGATTAGTTAAACATGGCCCACAAACTCTACTAATTAAGTTAGTGTAATTAGACTAATCTTACCTCTTTAGATTGGTTCATTTAGAGACTTAAACTTGATCCTTTTGACCCCAAAACTTGGCATGACTTAAATTGACCCAAATGAGACTTGTAGGGGCATCATAGACATTTCACATTGGCCCATTAGGGCATGTATGGCCAGCCACCTATAGGAGGAGATGTGTCCCTCTCTTTTATTCCATACTTGCCTCTTTTATCCTAAATTTGTTCTTCCCCAAACTTGAGAGCTTCCCTCTTGATTTTGATCTCCAAATCCCTCCATTCTTCCTCCAATCTTCCATCATTTCTTCTTATTCAACCAGGGAGGAGGTGCTAGCAAGGATTGGGAGCAAGGAAGGGTGTCCTCTTTGGAGGAGTTTTTGTGTCGAAAACGTGTCCATTTGAGAGTATCATTAGGATCCAACTCCCAATAGTTATAACCATTCCTCTATTTCAATTTTCCTTGTATTTTAGATAGATTTGCATTCATTAGGACAACCCCTATGCATGAACCACCATTAGTTTTGGTTTAGAGGCTCTCATGAGTCCTTTCTAGGAAGTTGGGATAGTTTTGGTGTCCTACTTGGAGAGTTTCCAAAGGAGGAACACCATGTGTTTGTATTTATGCCTAATAGGAGTTATTGTCTTTTAATTTTAGATTTAGACTTGTTAGAGGATAGATTAGACATGGTTAGGACACCCTATCTAGTTTCTATTTGGATACCTATGTTGGTATCTAAGTATCTTAGCCTTCTAATGTCATATTTAAATAGATACATGTCATATTTATATATATTAATATAGTGGACTGTTTATATATATATATATATATATATATATATATATATATATATATATATATATATATATATATATTAGTGTGTAGTGGTGTGTTGGTTTTAGATTGTGAGTGTTTGTCTTGCTTGTGGTTAGTAGTGTGAGTGATTGTGTGTGTTATGTGAAGTGAGTAGCAAGGGGGTTAATGGTGTAGAGAGTGAGGTGTGTTTCTTTTGTCCAAAATAACCCAAATTAGTTATAATATTTATCCACGTTTTTAGTAGTCATAGCAAATTAGAAATGCCATAACTTTTAGCTCAGAACTCTGATTAATCTTTCATTTTTTTTAGAAGAACCGTATCTAAGTTAGCTTTCCAAATATATATATTTTATAAGCCAAAATCATTCTTGAACTTTTTATAAAACTGTTTGAGTGTCAGCTGTCTGAAAGTCGAACGTGTTTAAGTATTTTTGTGATTCCGGGAGGTTCCGGACATAAAAATACGATCCGTTTGAAGTTTCGAAAAGCTAATACGAAGGGCTACGAAATACTTTAATCCTAGAATTTAGTAAATAGGTCTAGTAGGTGCAATATTGGTTTTAAGTAGAAAACTGACTATATGACATGTATATTTTGTATATCCTATGAGCCTATGTAGTATGGATATCAAGTGAATGTAGGTATCATAGGTTGTCAAAAATATGTATAATATTGTACATATATATTATTGTTAGGTAATATGTGTTAGTTAGTGTGTGTTTATGTTGATACAAATGGTTATCAAGTAAGCCAAATATAGATAAGTTATGTGTCAAGATATTAAAGTTTTGGAAAAGGTACTAGTATGATACTTGGATACCATGAGGATATTGGTATCGTGACACTCAAGTATCATGAGTAAGGTTAAGAGAGTATTGGAACTTGAGTATGGTACCCTATTTGGTATCAAGTATTAGTACTAAAGTTTGTTGGGATATGTTAGAGTTATCTTAGAAGTTAAGATAATTAGTGCATATAGATATCTTAGTATCTATGATATATTAGAGTTAGAAGATTAGATGGTGAGTTAGTTAGTGTCTAGTAGATGTTAGAGTTAAGATAGATAGTATCTTAGGATATTAGATATTAGTATCTTAGGAGTAGATAGTGTATCTTAGATTTACCTTTTACCTTAAGGTAATGGTTTACCTACAAGGTAGGGTATTGGGTTTACCTTCAAGGTAAAGGTGTTTACCTAGATACTATAGGTTATATGTTACATATTAGTTAAGATGTTATGTTTGTACATTAGATAGTTAGTTAGTTAGATATTTTAGGGATATCTTGGTATCTCATGATACAAAGTTAGTATCTTAAGGTAAATATGAATTACCTTTACCTTCAAGGTAAATGATTAGTTTACCTTATGACCAAAGTATGGTATCTAGATACCAAGATAAGGTATCAAGATATCAAGGTAAGGTGTTGGAATACCTTAGAAATGTATTGGAGTTGCATAGGGTAAGGATAAGGTTTGCTAAGGTATTGGTTAGAGGCTAAGGTATAGATTTACCTAAGTTAAGATATTGGGTCCCAACCAAGGTATTGGTACCAGGATACCAATATGAACAAGGTATTTGGTATCTTGATAGGTAAATGTTAGGAATAGGATACTTAGACTAGTTTTGACCTCGGTTGACCAAGTTTGACTATTTTGACAAAAGTCAACTACAAGTCAACACTTGGCCTAGAATTACCTAAAACTTGACTAGAGTTTACCAAAAGTCAACTATGAGTCAACGATTAGACTAGTTTGACCTAGATTGGACTAGGAGTTGACCAGAGTTAACCAAACGTCAACTATAAGTCAACCTTTGACCCAGTTTGACCTAGTTTGACTTGGTTTGACTTTCCGTAACCTAGTTTGACTTAGTATGACCTAGTTTGACTGAGTTTGACTTAGTTTGACCTAGACTGCATATCATACATTAAGAAATCACGCCAAACACTGTTAAACCCTAATTAAATCATATATATCTCATCTGTAGGTCTGTGACATCACTCTGAGCATCGATCCCACTTGACAGCTTAGGACCACAGGCGAGTACATTCTCTGATAGTAGTTCTTTGTCTTGATATCTTCTGTATCTGATTCAGTTATAGTATTTTACTTGATTCTCGATACAATGGTATACGGACTAGTATATATTGGTTGCCTGTCATGAGATGTCATTCCTGGGTTTCCGTGGTATACTGGTACATTGTTCGATCTTGTTTTCTGTACTTGTATTGACACCGATTCCTAAGAGGGATTAGCCACCCTCTTGGAGAATCCCGTGTCATAACGTCTTGTGTCCGGATCCATATACTATTCGAGGATGGGGAGTTATTATAGGTTATGTGATCAATACCCCTCTTGTATTTCTGCTACTATTTGTACATAGCTCCACCCTCACCACACGAAGGGTGTAGCCTAACCTGATACTACTTATGCATAGCTTTCCATTTTTGCCGGTCTGATCTCCAGGTTTACCTGTGCTTGTTCTTGTGCATAGTCGGTCAAATAGAACAGCCTGATCCTGATCCAAGCCGATCACATTACGCTATAATACTCAAGGTACTATTTATATTTACATTGTACACCAGATATTTTTGTACTGTTCTACTTTCCTGTACGTTACACACTGACATGATATCCTGTTCTATATATCCTATTTTTATTCCAGTCTTAATATATCATCTTGTATTCCATTATAATTGTCTCTTATAGCATTTGTCAATTCAATGGAACTGCTGTTGGTATTTGTATTTGCTCATTATCCTGACAGGATAACCCATTTGATGTTTACAGCGGATTTAGAGGTCGACTGCTCTACCTAATATGGGCATGGCTAAGATGGAGACTTTGACCAGATGTTACCCTTGGTGCCAGTAGAGGATTTACCTCCTGCTTAGACTGTTAGATAGGTTTGACTGGACTGCGTTCCAGCTAGTATTGAGACTTATGTTATATGTTATATTTTGGATTCTTGTGTTATATCTTTAACTCTAAACTGTGTTGTGACTTCGCATCTTTTTCAGTTCATATATTTCCATCATATCTTTATGATATTCGTGCCTATCTTCCTTAGATGTCTTGTGATTGAGTTGAGATTACATACCTCCATGCAGAGATGACAGGTACATATCAATTGTATCTAGATGCTATACTTTCTAGTAGACCTATACAGCGTTCTACCGCCAATTCTGTGACGTTGGCTGGACGTACCCACATGCTCGTGCCCCTAATCAGGATGCGGGTCATGACACATTTTTGTGGTGACCTTTGCAAGTCAGAGTTGCAACTAGTACGATTTCGTAATGGTAATCGACTTAGAGTACTAATTACGAGCCTGTAGTTAGGATATAAGTTCTAGGTTATGATAAGAGTTACTCAATTACAGTTAGGACTTTTTGATAGATTCTTGGGACGACCCTTGAGAATCTTGCTTGAACTTCAATTTGAATTCCCTTGCTCTTGTTTTTGTTCGCCCTTGCTTTATGATTTTGAATTTGATTTTGATGTTTCGTTGTTGATTTTGATTTCATATCGAGATGAATGCTATGGCCCGAGCTACGGTATCTTCTGATAACATATGTTGACAGAAATAATAGAAAAGGTAAAATGTCTACTTGGTCATATAACCTGGAGTTTGTCGCAGCTATATTAGCCGACGTGGCAAAAAAGTAGAGACCTGACTTCGGATGTATATATGTTGATTATGAGATTTGGGATTTCTTGCAGCTATACTAGTCGGCATAGCAAGGATTCTAGACGACATGATTATAGAGGTGCATACCCTAGTTATGGAATCTACCATTTATCGCAGCCTTGCTTACTAACGTAGCGAGGATTCTGAGTATCATGATTTTGGACAGACGCATATGAATATCAGATTGTATCATAAGAAAGGTCCTAACATATCATCTCTATCATTTTATTTCTGTTATTATAGACTCTGTTCCATCCACAATTATCTTAGGAGTAAGGATACTTTCAGTTCTTTAGTCTAGATCTTTGTAGAGCCTCATTTCATTATAGGTTCTTCATAGTGTGATGGCTTGGAGATTTGCAGTTGGTCTGTGTCCTTGATTAATGGTTTTAATAGATAAGAGTATGGTTAGGAAGTAATTATATATGATTATTGATAATTAGATATAGATGAGAACTCTAGAGTAATCCATATGTGTCAAGGTAGGAGTTGAACCAGGAACCAGAATAGGAGGAGTACCCTAGTATCTAGAGACGAAGTATCTCAAATGTTATAGAATTTTAGGCACCAACACAGTTTAGTGACTGGTTGGAGTAGAGGCATGAACAACCTAGTATAGGAGTACCATCCTAGTATCATATAGAGGAGTTAGTGCCTTGTGTAGACAGTGACTAGACTTGGACACCCTGGAGAGAGTACTCTAGATAGACGAGTGTTCTTCCGTGGCTTTAATTTCTGGAACGTCAGAGATGTCAATCTTTGGAAACTTTCTTCACGAGTTTGTAGTAGACAAAATTATCCTCATTTTGATATATTATGTCACACTCACTTGTACTACTTTTGTATCACCACTTTCGGTCAATTTAGGCCATTTGACCATTCCCACTTTTATTTATGATCATCACATGCACATTGCCATGACTTTTAATTTAGGAGCACAAGACTAGTTGATTTCTCAAAACCAACTTCACATGCATGATCTAGACAAGACACCCTACACCCATGACCTTCTTGTCCCACTCAGACACACCATCTTGTACTTCATTTTTATCGTACGACTTTTCTAACACAAGACCCACTCTTGATTCACCCCACGAAGTCACTTTTATTTCCGACTCAAATTGTGGACAACATTTTGACCCAAACCTGTCGACCCGAAATATGTACACGACCCACATTAAGCCTACTTACCATATGACACTTGTGTCCCATCCTTTCGAGACCCAATTTCTGTATCAATCTTCTGTCGCCACAACAGCAGTTCTAGGCCCCAGCTAGAGCCCAGGTTCGGCAGTTTCATGCGACGATACGAGCTCCAGTACAACAAGATCAGCAGCATCCTCCGAGGCAGTTCAGCCAGCTCCCACCTGTACCTACTGTTGGTGGTCAGGCCATTCTTGGGAGGTGTGCAGAAAGAGGCTGGGAGCGTGCTTGCACTGTGGATCAATGGAGCATCTGGTTAAGGATTGTCTTTTAATCCTTCATCGTCCTGGCCAGTGTCCATACCAAGGGCAGGGAGATGAAGTTAGGCTACTTGTGGAATAGCGTCATGTCCCGCACCAGCAGAGGGATGTACCCAGTCGGACAGGACTTCTTCGTTAACGGTCGAGGAGGCCGATGCTACAGGTGATGGGTTAGTAGGTCTGTTCTTTGTTCTTCTTCCATCCTTTCCATGATTGTTGTATATTCCAATAGTACCTCTCGGATTGTGTTTTTGTTATGCTAGATAATGTAGTGACCCTGTTGAGACTATAAAATCACGACTAGTAGGACCATGATCTTGTGTGCTGCTAGATAGAAATTTTGACCTTTACTGTTAGGGGTTTGACCTAGAGAAGAGTACAACCAACTTAAATTTCGAGGACAAAACTATTTTAAGGGGGTTAGATTTGTCACTCCCAGCTTTCAAAATTGAGGATAAATTTGTCATTTTCCATATTTTAATATTTTTGGAATTTTTATATTTTAATATTGATTTTATGGGATTTGTTTAGTCGAGTTTGAGTTTCGTCTCGTTCCGACTTATGTTAGTGACCGGGGTAGCTTAGACAATAGTTGGGACCCCAAGATTAATTAGACATGGCCCATAAACTCCACTAATTAAGTTAGTATAATTAGACTAATCCCACTTCATTAGATTGGTTCATTTAGAGACTTAAACTTGATCTTTTGACCCCAAACCTTGGCATGACTTAAATTGACCCAAATGAGACTTGTATGGACATCTTAGACATTTCACAAGGACCCATTAGGGCATGTATGGCCAGCCACATATAGGGGGAGAGGTGTCCCTCTCTTTTATTCCATACTTGCCTCTTTTTTCCAAAATTTGTTCTTTCCCAAACTTGAGAGCTTCCCTCTTGATTTTGATCTCCAAATCCCTCCATTCTTCCTCCAATCTTCTATCATTTCTTCTCATTCAACCAAGGAGGAGGTGCTAGCAAGGATTAGGAGCAAGGAAGGGTGTCCATTTTGGAGGAGTTTTTGTGTCAAAAACGTGTCCATTTGAGAGTATCATTGGGATCCAACTCCCAATAGGTATAACCATCCCTCTATTTCAATTTCTCTTATATTTTAGATAGATTTGCATTCATTAGGACCACCCCGATGCATGAACCACCATTAGTTTTGGTTTAGAGGCTCTCATGAGTCCTCTCTAGGAAGTTGGGGTAGTTTTGGTGTCCTACTTGGAGAGTTTCCAAAGGAGGAACACCATGTGTTTGTATTTATGCCTAATAGGAGTTATTGTCTATTAATTTCAGATTAAACTTGTTAGAGGATAGATTATACATGGTTAGGACACCCCATCTAGTTTCTATTTGGATACCTATGTTGGTATCTACGTATCTTAGCCTTCTAATGTCATATTTATATAGATACATGTCATATTGATATATATTAATATAGTAGACTGTTAATATATATATATATATATATATATATATATATATATATATATATATATATATATATATATATATATATATATATTAGTGTATAGTGGTGTGTTGGTTTTAGATTGTGAGTGTGTGTCTTGCTTGTGGTTAGTAGTGTGAGTGGTTGTGTGTGTTATGTGAAGTGAGTAGCAAGGGGGTTAATGGTGTGTAGAGTGAGATGTGTTTCTTTTGTCCAAAACAACCGAAATTCGTCATAATATTCATCCACATTTTTAGTAGCCATAGCAACTTAGAAATGCCATAACTTTTAGCTCAGAACTCTGATTAATCTTTCATTTTTTAAAAGAACCGTACAGAAGTTAGCTTTCCAAATATATATTTTAATAAGCCAAAACTGTTCTAGAACTTTCTATAAAACTTTTTGAGTGTCAGATGTCTGAAAGACAAACGCGTTTCGGTGTTTTTGCGATTCCGAGACCTTCCGGACATGAAAATACGATCCGTTTGAAGTTTTGGAAAGCTAATATGAAGGGCTACGACATACTTAATTCCTAGAATTTAGTGAGTAGGTCTAGTAGGTGCAGTATTGATTTTAAGTAGAAAACTGACTATACGACATGGGTATTTTGTGTATCCTATGAGCCTATATAGTATAGATATCAAGTGAATGTATGTATCATAGGTTGTCAAGAACATGTATGATATAGTACATATATATATTATTGTTAGATAATATGTGTTAGTTAATGTGTGTTTATGTTGATACAAATGGTTATCAAGTAAGCCAAATATAGATAAGTTATGTGTCAAGATATTAAAGTTTTGGAAAAGGTACTAGTATGATACTTGGATACCATGAGGATATTGGTATCGTGACACTCAAGTATCATGAGTAAGGTTAAGAGAGTATTAGAACTTGAGTAAGACTTGAGTAAGGTATCCTATTTGGTATCAAGTATTAGTATTAAAGTTAGTTGGGATATGTTAGAGTTATCTTAGAAGTTAAGATAATTAGTGCATATAGATATCTTAGTATATATGATATATTAGAGTTAGAAGATTAGATGGTTAGTTAGTTAGTGTCTAGTAGATGTTAGAGTTAAGATAGATAGTATCTTAGGATACTAGATATTAGTATCTTAGGAGTAGACAATGTATCTTAGATTTACCTTTTACTTTAAGGTATTGGTTTACCTACAAGGTAAGGTATTGGGTTTACCTTCAAGGTAAAGGGCTTTACCTAGATACTATAAGTTATATGTTAGATATTAGTTAAGATGTTATATTAGTACATTAGATAGTTAGTTAGTTAGATATTTGAGGGGTATCTTGGTATCTCATGATACGAAGTTAGTATCTTAAGGTAAATATGAATTAACTTTACCTTTAAGGTAAATGATTAGTTTGTCTTATGGCCAAGATATGGTATCAAGATACCAAGGTAAGGTATCAAGATATCAAGGTAAGGTGTTGGAATACCTTAGCAAGGTATTGGAGTTGCATAGGGTGAGGATAAGGTATGCTAAGGTATTGATTAGAGGCTAAGGTATAGATTTACCTAATTTAAGGTATTGGGTCCCAACCAAGGTATTGGTACCGAGATACCAATATGACTAAGGTATATGGTATCTTGGTAGGTAAATGTTAGGAATATGATACTTAGACTAGTTTTGACCTCGGTTGACCAAGTTTGACTATTTTGACAAAAGTCAACTACAAGTCAACACTTGGCCTAGAATTGACTAGAACTTGACTAGAGTTTGCCAAAAGTCAACTATGAGTCAAACATTAGACTAGTTTGACCTAGATTGGACTAGAAGTTGACCAAAATTGACTATTTTACCAAAAATCAACTGTAAGTCAACCTTTGACCCAGTTTGACCAAGTTTGACTTAGTTGACCTAGTTTGACTGAGTTTGACCTAGATTGCATATCATACATTAAGAAATCATGCCAAACACTGTTAAACCCTAATTAAATCATATATATCTCATCTTTAGGTCTGTGACATCACTCTAAGCATCGATCCCACTTGACAGCTCAGGACCGCAGGCGAGTACATTCTCTGATAGTAGTTCCTTGTCTTGATGTCTTCTGTATCCGATTCAGTTATAGTGTTTTACTTGATCCTCGACACGATGGTGCACGGACTAGTATATATTGGTTGCCTGTCATAAGATGTCATTCCTGGGTTACCATAGTATACTGGTACATTGTTCGATCTTGTTTTCTGTACTTGTATTGACATCGATTCCTGAGAGGGATTAGCTACCCTCTTAGAGAATCTCGTGTCATGACGTCTTATGTCCGGATCCATATACTATTCGGGGATGGGGAGTTATTATAGGTTATGTGATCAATACCCCTCTTGTATTTTTGCTACTACTTGTGCATAGCTCCACCCTCACCATACGTAGGGTGTAGCCTGACCTGATACTACTTGTGTATAGCTTTCCATTTTGGCTGGCCTGATCTCCAGGTTTACCTGTGCTTGTTCTTGTGCATAATCGATCAAATGGAGCAGCCTGATCCTGACCCAAGCCGATCGCATTGCACTATAATACTCAAAGCACTGTTTATATTTATATTGTACACCAGATATTCCAGTACTATTCTACTTTCCTGTACGTTACACCCTGACATGATATCCTGTTCTATATATCATGTTTTTATTCTAGTCTTGATATATCATCTTGTATTCCATTATAATTGTCACTTATAGGATTTTTTTAATTCAATAGAAATGCTGTTGGTGTTTGTACTAGCTCATTATCCGGACAGGATAACCCCGTTGATGTTTACAAAGGATTTAGAGGCTGACTGCTCTACCTATTACGGGTATGGCCAAGATGGAGACTTTGACCAGATGTTACCCTTGGTGCCAGTAGAGGATTTACCTCCTGCTTAGACTGTTAGATAGGTTTGACTGGACTGTGTTCTAGCTAGTATTGAGACTTATATTATATGTTATATTTTGGATACTTGTGTTATGTCTTTAACTCTAAACTGTGTTGTGACTTCGCATCCTTTTCAGTTTATATATTTCCATCATGTCTTTATGATATTCGTACCTATCTTCCTTAGATGTCTTGTGATTGAGTTAAGATTATATACCTTTGTGCGGAGATGACAGGTACATATATATTGTATCTAGATGCTATACTTTCTAGTAGACATATACAACGTTTTACCGCCAATTCTGCGGCGTAGGCTGGACGTACCCACGTGCTCGTCCCCCTAATCAGGGTGCAGGTCATGACATAGATGTCACTTGAGGTTTCAAAGAAATTTCGAAGACTAAGTCTATCAAACGAGGAGGCGTACTCCAAGAAAACAGTGAAGTTGACGTATCGCCCGGGGCAAATTTTTTGTTAGGGAAAAGCGTCAAACCAAGAGTCCGCTATTTCCAAACATGGAAATAAAGTCGCGTCAAATTCTTCTTCGCTAGTAGGGAGAGCAGGACTGAACATGTTGACAGGTTCGTATTAGGTCGAAGATAAACTCGCCACAGAATCTACTTTCTTCCTTTTATGGATTGTAGGAGCTATAGAATTGAAAAAAGGAGAAGAAATAAGATATACCTTAAAGAGAATGGAGAAAAGATGGAGAATGTCACCTTCTTGAGCTTCATAGACCTAAGGAAGAAGAAGGAAGGACGCTTGGAATAGATGAAAACTTGGGTTTTTGGAGAGTTTTCGGTGCTCGAATGGAGGAAAAAGGAGGCTTTTTAAAAGGGTTAGGGCCAGTTGTGCTGTTCTAGAAATTTGAACCGACATCAACCGAACTCGCTCCGAACTCGGTCCTAGTTCTGACAAAGTTCGACCACTTGTATTTCCAATTCATTTATGCATAATGAATAATAAACATACTTAATAACCGTTAATTTAATAATATTCATTACTTTGTGTTAGCTGCAGGGGCCGGGTCCCAGCTAGCGGTAGTCCGAACATACTTGGCACCGTGTCGCTTAGACCTTTACGTAGTTTTGACAGAATGACCCATTCGGTTTGTACCCAAAATAACTTTAATTAATAAATATCAAAATATTAAGTTATAAGAATTTTTATTAAACATAATGCATTATGAATCTGAAAATTCAAGTATGCCTAGTTCACGTCGCAGATAATTAAAATGGTCTTCAACCAACGGTTTTGTAAAAATATCTGTTAATTGATGATCTGTGTCAATAAATTCTAAGCAAATATCCCCGTATTGTTGGTGATCACATAAAAAGTGATGACGTATCTCTATGTGCTTTGTGCGTGAGTGACAAACAGGGTTCTTAGTCAAGTTAATTGTGCCAGTGTTATCACAATATATGTGAATCTTAGAATAGTACAGATTATAGTCCTCTAGGGTTTGCTTTGTCCACAAAATTTGAGCACAATAACATCCTGCGGCGATATACTCAGCTTCAGTCGTTGATAGCGCTAAAGAATTTTACTTCTTGCTAAACTAGGAGACTAAAGCTTTTCCTAGAAAATGACATGTACTGCTGGTACTTTTACGGTCTACTTTGCATCCTGCAAAATCCGTATCTGAATAACCGATTAGGTCAAAAGATAAAAGATGTGATTTTGGGATAACACAAGCCGACTGTAGAAGTTCCCTTAAGGTATCAAAAGATACGCTTAATGGCGCATAAGTGTGATTTCTTAGTATTAGCTTGATATCTAGCACAGATGCAAACGCTAAACATGATATCAGGGCGACTAGCAGTTAAATATAGTAAACTACCAATCATACATTGATACTTGCGCTGGTCGACTAGTTTGCCACTTTCATCAATGTCAAGCCGGGTTGATGTAGCCATTGGAGTTCCGATAGGTTTTACGTTATTGAAGTCATACTTCTTCAGTAAATCCTTCGTGTACTTAGCTTGGTTGATGAATGTTTCCGGTGAGTGTTGTTTGATCTGGAGTCCTAGGAAGTAGTTCAGCTCTCCCATCATACTTATTTCAATCTCACTCTGCATACACTTAGTAAATTCTTGACAAAGTTTTTCATTAGTAGAATCGAATATTGTGTCATCTACATAAATTTGCATAAGAAAAATATCATCATTTGAAGACTTGATGAATAAAGTAGTATCAACTCTTCATTTTGAAAATCTATTTTCAAGTAGAAAGGCACTTAGGCATTCATACCAAGCACGAGGTGCTTGTTTGAGTCCATAGAGTGCTTTCCTATGTTTGAAGACGTGATCGAGTTTTTGAAAATCTTCAAAACCAGGAGGTTGTTTCACAAAAACTTCTTCTTTCAAAAATCCATTTTAAAATGCATTTTTTACGTCCATTTGAAATAGTTTGAAATTATGAAAACATGCAAATGTACAAAATATACGGATAGCTTCTAGTCTAGCAACATGAGCATATATCTCGTCATAATCAATACCTTCCTCTTGATTATAACCTTGTGCCACTAGACGTGCTTTGTTGCGTAAAACTTGTCCATCCACACTTAATTTATTTCGGAACACCCATTTGGTACTAATTATTGATTGACTAATAGGTTCAGGAACAAGTTCACAAACTTCGTTTCTCTCAAATTGATTAAGTTTCTCTTGGATGGCATCAAACCAAAATTCATCATTAAAAGTATCTGCTACTGTCTTAGGTTCTACTTGAGATATAAAAGCTACATTAACTGTTATATCAGATTATTTACTGGAAGAACGTGTAGTTATACCTTTTGATACATCACCTATGATGGGAGTCTCTGGATGATTTGGCAAGAATTTCCAAGATTTGAACATCTTTGTTAGATCTTCCACATGGCTCTCTTTGGTAGCAGTATCTTTAGATGACTTGGATTTAATTTGTGCATCTTCATCATCATTGTCGCTAGATCTATGACTATTGAGCTCATCAAAGGTTACGTTAATAGATTCTTCAACAATCATAGATCTTTTATTAAAAACTCTATATCCCTTACTCTTAGCAGCATATCCGAGAAATATCCCTTCATCTGCGTTAGAGTCGAACTTTTTCAAGTTGTCCTTGGTGTTCATGAGAAAACAACGACATCCAAAAACTTTAAAATAAGAAATATTTGGAATCCTTTCAAACCACAGCTCATATGGTATTTTTTTCGAGATAGGTCGAATCAACATCCAATTTAAAATATGACAGGCTGTACTAACAGCTTTTGCCCAAAAATATTTAGAAAAATTATGCTGATTCAGCATGACTCTAGCCATCTCGCTTAGAGTACGATTATTTTGCTCCACAACATCATTCTGTTAGGGAGTTATGGGACAAGAAAACTCGTGGTAACATCCACTATCATCACAAAACTTTTTGAAATCAGCATTTACGAATCCGTCGACATGATCACTTCGGATACGAGTAATCATGAAGCCTTTTTTGTTTTGTACATTTTTACAAAATATCTGAAATTCAAAAATGGCATCACTTTTGTTTGATAAAAAGTAAACCCATGTATAACGAGAGAAATCATCAACAATCACAAAGGCGTAGAGTTTACCGCCAAGACTAGCGACTCTACTAGGACCAAATAAATCCATATGAATTAACTGTAAGGGTCTAGAAGTACTTACAACATTGATGGATTTAAAAGTTGACCTAGTTGTCTTGTTCTTTTTATAGTCAACACATATCATGTCTCTCTTAAATGTGATTTCGAGGAGTCCTTTTACCAACTTTTTGGTGCATAGCCGTGAGATAGTATCCATATTTGCATGTCCTAGCCTCATGTGCCATAGCCAGTTTTTATCTTAATTTGCTACTAGGCACCTTCCTGCATTGTTAATACTCTCAAAAAAGAAAACATAAATGTTGTCTTCCCTAATCCCTTCATATACGAGGTTACCATATGACATTTCACATATAGAACATTTGTCTTTTACAAAGTTGATACCATAACCATTATCTGCCAAGTAACTTATGCTCAGTAGGTTATATTTCAACTACGTAACTAGACAAACATCTTTTATTACTGGGTAAGGAGATATACCAACAGTGCCATTTCTAATTATATCACCTCTCAAGTTATTTTCGAAGGAAACGCATCCTTCTTTCTTCATCGATAGCATTGCGAACAAGGATGCATCACCAGTCATGTGCCGGAAACATCAGTTATCGAGGATCCACTTGCTTCTAGCATGAGAGGGTTGAGGGTCCACCTACAAAATGAGTAGATGATCCTTTGGCACCCACTTCTTGAAGGGTCTATTTTGATTAGTTTTAGGTCTCCAAACAAGTGTCTGATTGTCAACAAGCTTTCTTGCTAGATAATACTGTGATATGTACCCATGAGTACCATAATACGTGCAAGTGAGTTTTGTAAAAGTGATCTTTGTTTCTGTATTGACATACATTTGTATCTTCTTTGAAAACCTATATGTGAAAGCATAATTATGATTAATGTGTTGCTTGCGTGCTTTTTGTGGTTTAGTCCTCTTAGTTGTATGCTTAGCATTAGGACTAACCTTTGGCTGTGTCACATGAATAGCATGTTTGTCTAACTTGATCTCTAACTTTTTAGAGACCGCACAAGACTCCTCATATTTGGCAGTTATATCAACGAGTCTTTGCTCTGTGACCAAGTGTCTCTTCTTCTTTATGTCATAAAGTTATTGTATTTTGACATAGTCTTTTTATTTCTTTTCGATGGTGAGGATAGCCTCATAATAGTCTACTTTGAGCTTGGCTATTTCATTCGTGTTACTGATAGCAGATGTCTCTTTAATGTCTTCGAGAAGATTAGACAATCTTGCTACTTCGGTTCTGTAAGCCTTAACCTCTTTGCGAGATTGATTGTACTTGTCTAACACATTTATGTGTTCTTCAAGTAGTTCGCTAAAGACAGTTTCTAATTCATCGAAAGTAAAGTCATCATACGGAGGGTTAGATGATACCTTATCGAATGCCATAAAACAAACATTGGCAGTGCTGTAGAGTCTGTCCTCTTCCTCTGATTCATTGGCATTACTTTCGTGCCAGATGCTTGTGTTTGCATACTTTTGACCTGTTGTAGCTTTCCTGCTTGATCTTAATCTATCATATGGACTACTTTTCTTTGCAAAGGACAGTCCTTCTTCATATGCCCTGACTTTTTGCATCCAAAGCATATTGTTTCTTCTTTATTGCTTTTGTGGACATTTTTCTTCTTTCGGTTTGATCTCTCAAACTTTAATAATTTTCTGAAGTTCCTTACTAGTAGGGCTTGCTCATCACCACTAGATGATTCTCCGTCAGAATCATTGTTTGCAACTCTTTTGGCTTGTACTTTGAATGTGATAGATTTTTCCTCGGGGGTTGCTTCTTCAAATTCTTGTAAGTCCAACTCATGGTTCATTAGCTTGCCCATAAGTATCTCCAGAGTCATAGTGGTGAGATTGTTTCCTTCAATGATCGCAGTTACCTTTGGGTTCCAATTCTTGGTTAGAGCCCATAGAATTTTTCTAATCTTCTCATGGTTACTATAATTCTTACCAAGAGATTGCAAATGATTAGTAGGAAATGAGTAAACATCTGTGAAATTGACTCGCCGGATTTCATCTTAAAAGATTCATATTCCTGTGTTAGTCTTCTGATTTTAGATTCCTTCACTTGGGAAGTACCTTCATGAGTTACCTCAAGAAGTCTTCAAATATCATGAGACGTAGTACAGGTAGAAACACGATTAAACTCCGTCTTATCAATTGCACATAATAGTGCATTGATGGCACGTGCATCTAGACTAGCCTTTGTCTTTTCTTCATCTGTGTATTTGTCGTGTGGCTTGTCTACAAGTACACCTTCAATCACTATAGGTGCCGGTTTTTTATAACCATCAATTACTATAGACCAAAGATCAAAGTCAAGAGACTTTAAAAAGAAACTAATTCATATTTTCCAATTAGTATAGTTTGTTCTATCAAATAGTGGGGGTCTATTTGTGGATTGCCCTTCACCATTGAATATTAACTTCACGGCTGCCATATATACTTTCTAGAGTGTTATGTAAGAATATAACCTGCTCTGATACCAATTATATCACCGTTGAGCACCTCTAGAGGGGGGGTGAATAGAGTGTATGCGTGTGCAGTACTGTAAATAATCACCAATTAAAAAATAACTAGTTATAGGATATGGCAGAAATAAGAGACAATAAATTAAATTGCAGTAAGAGATAGAAGATCAAACTCAGTGAACACCGTGATATATATTGGTTTCCCTCAGAGAGGACTAGCAAGTACTCTTGTCTACTGTTAATCTACTATTTGTAAGCTAAATGAGAGCTTGTCGTCTCTTTACAACACCGTGCTTGGTGACAAGTGCACGACCGACTTCACAACACCGAGCTTGGTGACGAGCGCATGACCGACTCCGAAAACTGAGAAGTTTTCTGACTTGCAACCTCTTTACAACTTTGTAAACTAAAGACTCTAAATCGAACAGAATGTTTACTGGCTTTGGCAAAGAGCAGTATAGGCAAAATGTAAAAGCTTTAGATCACTGAAAACACTTAGGAAGAGATAGAGAGAAGAGTGAATGAGTGATTAGAAATGTAAAAATTCTTCTATATTTATAATGTTTTTCCTGATCGAACTCAGGCAGAACTCGGGCTGAGTTCGGATGCTAAGACCGAACGTTGGATGCAGATTGGAGGCAAAATATTTTCAAAAATCTCGGATCGAACTCGGCCAGAGTTCTATCCGAATTCTGTTTAAGCAAAATAAGATTTTTGGTGTCCAAATTGCATAGGATTTTTGGGTTGTTTGGATATGTAGAGCTTTTGTGGAATTGGGTAGACTTTTTGGATTTTGTGGACTGAGAAAACCTAAGCCAGTAATATCCCCATCGATCATACATTTATATTTACTAGACTCAATAAAAGTAAAATACAGAAGAAATATAAAAATGACTCGATCTGGATTCCAATACAATTCTTTTTGGATGATGACTCGAATGCTCTTTGTAGACGTAGTACATTTTTTTATATTGATTTCAGCAACCTGTAACTTTAGTAGCAGTTCGTATATTTTGCGTATAAACTTAAGTGTCGTTGATTATCAAAATCAGGTGTGACCATTTAGGCAATGGGCCAACACATTCGACGATCAAGATTTCTCCTAACTTTGGTGAAGTCTTGAGGGTCCTATTTAAGGAGCTCCACTAGTCCTATGGTTGGTTGACAAACAGACTTCAGTCTTGAGTTCACCAGAGAGTTCTTACGGTAATTAGAATTTTCCAAGGAGGCTATGAAGGGAGTTTCTAGAGGAAGAATGAAAGAGCTCGTTGGAGATCTCTTAAGGGAGGATTGTGCACTATGGTATTGTTTGTATAATCATTGTAAGGTTCTCTTGTTGACTAAAAAAAATTATTCATCCCCTGACCCGCGGATTAGTACCGGACATGTATCCCATGCATACCAAGTTGTGTCCTATCTGTATCCATGAGACATATATCAAACAATATACTTGTTGAACGTACAAGAACATAACATGATACTGTCAGGAACAAAGACACGAAGAGAGAGAGAGAGATCTGAATTTAGTGTGTCCTAGTATATTTTAGAGTGTCAGAGTGTCTGTGTTTTGGCTGACACGTAGACACGTCACAATACGAATACATCACCTGTTGTTTTTAATTTTTAGGGTCGCATGAACTGGTGAAGAAAATAAAATGTGCATTTCCAATCCCATGTGCAGTTGTAACACCATATTTATATACATAAACTATACATATTAATCTAAGAACAACTTCATAAACATGCAAATGACCTCTAGTCTAGTGGTTAAGTGAGATGCATGTGACCAGAGTGGTCAGGAGATTGATTCCCGGTGGGAGTGTTCGCCACAATTACCTTCTTTTAAAAAAACCTTCATAAACATTTGTCTTGGCTGAGAATGGAATTAATTACTCTTTTATTCAACATGCTTTCTTAATGTTAGGTTTCCCTTTATGAATGTGTATGCCCTTCTCCTATTAAGTGCTCTTTTAACTGCGTTGTTATCTTGTCCTATTAGGTGCATAAATACGCAATAGCAAAAATGTTTATGCAATTAGAACTCTCTTCGACCAATTTGGCTTGATATATTAAACAAATTTATGCGAAAGTCTTAACTAGGTTAATATAATATTTCATATACTAATATGATACCTTTTAGTAATCATCGACCAAAATATCATTCTGGGTATTATTGAAAGAAGCCTAGCATCGAAGGATCAAATGTATATAGATGACTGATGATAGTGAGGTAAATTTAGTATTGCACCTCTGTAATATCTGAAAATTTTATACATATATATGTAAATTTCATGTTGAGTTTTGTGAGGCCGGGGCGTTTCTGACATTGGCCTTGTACAAATATTTAAAAATATTTTTTTTTTAACCAAATATTTACTGACATTCTAAGACCATACTATTGTAGTTTCTAAAAAAATAGGGAGACCTAAATTTAAAAATAGCATTTCAAACTAGTATGTAATATATACACAAGTTAAAACTTTTGTGGTCTTTGGAGTAGGGGTGGATCATATATATATATATATATATATATATATATATATATATATATATATATATATATATATATATTTTTTTTTTTTATATAAAAAAAATAGTGGAGGTGGTATGGAAACAAAGTGTTTTGTTTTAATTGTTGCAATTGCAACATGCAAGCAGCAGGTTGGAAATGGAAAGACTCTTGGAGTCTTGGGTTCTTCTTCTTCTTAGCTTTTGATAAATGTTTTTGAGAATTGTGCCATCCTAATGCTTAATAGCAACAACAGCAGACTTAAGAGTCCAAGAAAAAAATGTGGTGGGACCGTAGGAATTAATACTTGATAGCAACTGTTCGGTTTTCTCATGCATATTTTTTCACCGAATTTTTTAAAAATTAGTATAATACGCGTTTAAAACTCTACCGACATAAAATTTCCGTACAAATGCAAAATTTTCAAAAGTACGCAAGTATTATACGTTTATTTAAAATATGAAATTTTTTTGCGTATAATACGTGTTTTATTCGGGTGATTGCTAACAAGGATATAGACTGCTGCATCATTTGGTTAAAATCCAAACTACTCAGCTAATCAATTAATTAATAGACTGCTTCGGGTTTAATGCCAATAATGGATATTTCTATGGAAATGTCTAAGAGCATCTCCAACCCTATTGTGACTTTGGAAAAAAGTTGTTGCCACATAGGAATGGCAAAATTTTATTCAAAAGTTCTTCTCCAATGCAATTGTCAAGTCAATTGTGAAGCTTATGTAGCAAAAATTAAAGAAGACATTGTGAAGTTGATTGTCTTGTTCTAGACAATGCACTTGACAATGTCTTCTCTTCCATGTCATCAATTATGAATAAAAAATACTAGAAAAAAGAAAGAAGATGAGTAGTTGTATTAAAAGTTGCCTTGGAAGTTGGAAAAAATACTTTTTATTGTCTTCTCAATACTTTTGTATTGGAAAGAGTTTTTCTATCTTATTGTCTTTTGAGATATAATTTTGCCATATAAACAAGATATTGTGTTGTGGCCCATGCCACATAGGAGCCACCTAAGACTCACAACACTTAACAAGACAATAGGGTTGGAGATGCTCTAAGCATCTTTTGAATCCCTTCTGGGCTTAGTTTTCATACAGTTTTGGAAGGTTGAGAAAATCTTGAGATGGGTTTGTAATATTCGTGATTTTCTTGGGAATCATCTATGTTGCACGGATCCGAATACAAGTCACCACACGGCATGATGTGGATATGGTATTAACCTTGGTGTGTATTAAGAGCATCTCCAACCCTATTGTGACTTTGGAAAAAAGTTAATGCCACATAGGAATGACAAAATTTTATTCAAAAGTTCATCTCCAATGCAATTGTCAAGTCAATTGTGAAGCTTATATGGCAAAAATTAAAGAAGACATTGTGAAGTTGATTGTCTTGTTCTAGACAATGCACTTGACAATGTCTTCTCTTCCATGTCATCAATTATGAATAAAAAATATTAGAAAAAAGAAAAAAGATGAGTAGTTGTCTTAAAAGTTGTCTTGGAAGTTGGAAAAAATACTTTTTATTGTCTTCTCAATACTTTTGCATTGGAGAGAGTTTTTCTATCTCATTGTCTTTTGAGATATAATTTTGTCACATAAACAAGACATTGTCTTATGACTCATGCCACATAAGACTCACAATATTTAACAAGACAATAGGGTTGGAGATGCTCTAAGTGTATTTCAAAGACTATTTTCAAGTCTGATACATGTTTCGAAGTGTCTATGTCGACGTGCACTAGATAGTGTATTTCAGAAACCCAATCAATGGTGCTGATTAATCTCCTTCCATTTGTGGAAATTCATGTTGGAGTTTGTGGGATTCCCAACCTATATGAAAAATATCCCGAGTCGGATTGGGTATTCCTATATAATAGAAATATTTCAATAGATTTGGATTGGGTACTATATACTGGAAATATCTCAACGGAGTTTGATAGGGTATTTTTATATATAATAGGAATACATCAATGATTTGGATTCGGTATTCATATACATAATATAATATCTCATTTAGTTGTGGGTTTGAGGATATATATACTGTGTTTCCTCACCCTAAAATATATCTCAGAGCAACAAGAGATAAAAAGGAGACGTGAGTGCTTGTGCAACTTTGGGAAGAAAAAATAAGAATCAGATGCCGTTACGGAGAAGAAGATCAATTTCGGATATTTCTCGTTGTCTTCTATCTTCGTGGTTGTAATCTATTTTATGTTCCAGTGAGTTGTGGTAATCTATTTGGATCGAGAGGAGATTGTAGAGGGTGTACTTTCTTTATTCCATTAGTGCAGGTTCTTCAGGGTTGGACTCCAATCGTCCCATGGTTTTTTGCCATATGAATTTTCCACGTAAAAATCTATGTATCTGCGATTTGTGTTTGGCATTTTTTGTTTGTGTGTCGTTCCTCGATTCTCTCGCAGGACTCTTTGGTTTAGGGTAACGGTTTCCACATTTCGTTCCCAAGAGCGTGGTATCAGAGCTTGGGTTTAAAGAGGTATCAGAAGTTAACAATCAAACCAGAGAGTAGAGATGGACGAGAAGCCGATGCGCATGATAAATTTGAACGATCCCAACTATCACTACTGGAGGAGCAAGATGAAGGATTTGCTATTTGTCAAAAAGCTACATCTGCCGGTATTTGCATCCACGAGGTCCAGTAGTAAATTTGAAGAGGACTGGATACATAAGGAAGTTCGTTGACAAGAACGTGTATAAGCACGTTACCAGTATTGAGCAAGTGAGGACATTGTGGGAAATGCTAGAATCTCTGTATGCAAAGAAGACTGGGATAAATAAATTATTCCAGATTCGGATGATGATGGGTCTGCGGTATAAAGATGGTGCATCTATTACGGATCACTTGAAGAGTTCCAGGACGTGGTAGACCAGCTATCCTCAATGGGTGTCATATTCGACGAAGAAGTTTAGGGACATTGGCTGCTATGCATATTGTCAGACTCGTGGTAAAACGTACGAGTGTCTATGTTCGCCTCTGCTCCGGAAGGCATTGTTAGTCTGAAATTTGCCAAGAGCGGGGTACTGAATGAAGAGATATGGAGACGTTCTCATTGTACTTCATCCATATCTTACTCACAGACACTAGTTTCAGAGAGCCACATAATGAGAAAAAGCAGGGGTCCGAGAGGTGGCAGAGACAAGAGCAGGAGCAAGTCCAAGGGTTCGTTTGAGGACTCAGAATATTATTATTGTGGCAAAAAGGGCAACATCAAGCATAATTGTTTTGCTTGGAAGAGAGAGAAGAAGGGTGACAAGGAAGCAATGTGAGAAGACTACAACGATGATCTCGACACATGGAGGCGATATGATCGTTGTAGGTGATGAGGTTGTCATGAACCTCGTCTGCGATGACAATTCTTGGCATGTGGACTCAGGTGCTTCAGCGCACGTATCTTATAATAGGACACTATCTGCCACTTATACGACAGGCGACTGTGGAGTGTTGATGATGGGCAACGGAGATGTGTTGAAGGCGGTTGCCATTGGAGATATGCATTTGAGGACGAAGATCGGTCAGTTTTTGTTCAGAAGTCCGTCATGTCCCTGATATCCATTTCAACCTGGTGTCGATTGGAAGGTTAGATGACGAGGGTTTCTTCAATCTCTTCTTGAATGGTCACTGGAAGCTTTCCAAAGGTTCGATGGTGAATGCCAGAGAAAGCAAGAAGTCCAGACTCTATTATATGGAAGGGAGCGCACATGGGGCACATGAGGTGAACGCAGCTACCGATGCGTCTACCGAGTTATGGCACAAGAAGCTCAGCAAAATTAGTAAGAAGGGGATGAGCTACTTGGTGGACAGGAATATGATTCCCGGGCTAAAGTCTACAAAATTGGGGAGATTCAAGAACTATTTAGCGGGGAAGCAAAATATGGTGTCTTTCCAAAGTCACCCAAGTTCAAGCACGAACAAAATAAATCTTATTGGCGATGAGATTAGCGATGCCGGTCAAAAATGCCGCTAATTTTGTTGTATTTAGCGACGACTAAAAAGGACGTCACTGAACGTCACTATCAACGACTTTCATCGACAGTTCGCGACATGCATTATGGTTTGGTAAGGAAACATCGCGGTTTAGTTGGAGAACGTCGTTGTTTTGTTTTAGGCAGCGACGTTTAGCGACTCCTCCACTAGAATGTCGGCAGTATATTAGTGGACATCGATGTTTAGCGACGTCTTTTGCGGACGTCGCTAAATTATTTCATATATGGTTGCTGGCCGATCGACTTTTCACTATTTTCCCCTAAAATTTTCATTCTTTCGCTCTCCCCAAAATTTCTCTCCCCCTTTCCCTCTCATCTCCGGCGACCCCTCCCCCCGGCGACCAATCCCCTCCCTCCGGCGACCACCCTCCCCTCTGACGCTGCTCCAGTCCTCCACCGCCGACCTTTCACCGACGCTGCTCCAGTCCTCTACCGTCGACCACCCTCGCCCCCTGCCCCGGCGACCCTGACCCGACCCGACCTGACCCGACCCCGACCAAGGCAGGTAACCCTTGTCCTATCTCCCTTTTCCTGACACGACACAGACTTACAGACACGACACACACACACATGCTGACACAGATACACACATACGTTGACACAGACACGACACACACACTAACACGACACACACACGCACTGACACAGACACGCACACATTGGCACAGACACGACACACACATATGCTAACACAGACACTGACATAGATACAACACACAAAACGCCGACACATACACTGACATGACACACACGTTATGTAATGCGTGTGTGCGTGTGTGAATTCTTTGATTAGGAAATTTAGAATTGAAATTAGGTATATGAATTCATTTATAGGGAATTTAGAATTGACATTTTTAGGGAATTTAGATGGACCTTATTAAGTCTAGATTCCTAATATCGTTAGAAATTTCCCAAAAACTATCCTATTAATAACCAAGTATATAGCTCTTGGACTAGAAATCGTTAGACCACTACTTGAAAGATTTGAAAAGGGGATCAGAATATAGTTAAGTGTATGAAAGTGTCCAAGTGAGAGGTGTGTATGTGTATATGTTTGAGTGAGGGATGAGTGAGCTAGTGAGGGTTAATATATAATCTATATAGATAGATACATATATAAGGATATAGAAATATACAGTTATAAGTGCTAGCTAGGTATCGCCAAGTTTTTCATGGTAAGTGCTAGCTTGGACACTCCAAGGTCAAGTTTTTTTTTTTTGTGGGCTTACAAGGAACACATGACGACAGAGATATCATTATCTCTTATGTTAAATGTCTGTGTTAGCCTAAAATCAAGTGTCCATGTGAGCCTTCTCTGAAAATTAAATTTACTTACGCAAGCCTTTTGGGGCTATCAGAGTTATACCAAAAAGTCGAACAACTTAGTCTTTTACAGATTTTTTCAAAAATCTAGTATAACGCTGATAGCCTCAAAAGGCTTGCATAAGTAAATTTTATTTTTAGGGAATGGCTCATAAAGAACACGTGACAACACCTAGTTGTATATCGTAGTACCTAGAGTGTATAGAGTGAGTATCCTAGTAGTATATAAGATGAACGTATGTATAGTTAGTGTCATGGATATTTGAAACTGTATCATAGTATCAAGATACAAGAGAGTATCAATGTGATATTATGTACCATGGTACATGATATCCATATGATACACAAATACCTAGAGTTAAGGTGATATCTAGGTAAGTGCTAGCTAGGCATCTTAGATACATAGGTAAATATCCATGTCAGCCCGAAGTTAAGTGTCCATGTCAGTCCTTCTCTGACAAGTAAATTTACACATGTGAGCCTTTTGAGGCTGTTAGAGTTCTACAGATTTCAGAAAAAATAGGAGAAAAGATAAAGAACGAAAGGAGTAAAAATTGAAAAAAATAACAAAGAAAGAAAAATCTTAGAAATGAAAAATTATAATATTTGGCCTTTTCTAGTATTTTTCTGAATTCCTGTATAACTTTAACAGCCTCAGAAGGCTTGCAGAAGTAAATTTCCTTTGAAGGAAAGGGATGACATTGAACACGTGACGACACTAATATGTCCACGTTTACGTCATCTATGCATGTAATAGTATTCAATATTATTATTACACTAATTAGCCGATGTGTTGTTGTTTTCAGCACATTTAATGATGAGATGAGGTTGAGTAGACAGTACATAACATATGAAGAAGTAGAACAGAAAACGAGACGTCATTTCCCTTCATGGTTTAGAGCATATGTAAGGAGATCGATAATTACTTTTGTATATACACTTTACACAATAATTAACGGAATGCTGAATTTAATTTCTTATCTTGTGGTATTTAGGTCGATCGTCCAGATGCAAAACTAGAGAATGAATCTATTAGAACTCTAGCCAAAGGGCCAACTTTTCGGATCTTGATTCGGCAAAAAATAGTTGTTTGTGTATCAGATCTACAAACTACAAAGATATCGATCTAGGCAATGATTTCTATGGCGTCTTACGGAAGATTGTGGAGTTGACATATAACTATGGCATAGAGCCGGCTAAGATCGTGTTGTTCAAGTATGATTGGTTCGATCCGATCCAAGATCAAGGTTGGAAAATTGACAAGCATGGTCTTGTAGATATTAACTACCGACGTCGATATCAAGGATACGAACCATTTGTCCCTGTAAGTCAGGCTCAACTCATTTACTTCACTACTTATCCTAGACGAGGAACAACTAGGTTGGACTGGTGGGCAGTACGCAAGACTAAAGCCAGAAATACCTACGATGTTGACGAAATAGCTTATCAGGAGGACGAGCTACCTCTCGTAATAAATACAGTAGACGTAGACACAACAGAAGTTCCACATTACACGTCTAATCGTGTAGAAGAGGTAGAAGTAGCCAAAGAGAAAAATGAAGTAGATGAAAGCAAAAATGAGGAGGAAGAGGAAGATGAGGATGCAGAGAATAAAGAAGATGAATTTTCAGAAGATGATTGAAAAGAAAATAAAATATAAAATATGTTTAACCACTAATTAATCTCCATACAACAACTATTTAGACTTGTGAAATATACTGTTATTTTGTTTAACCCCTAATTAATCTCTATGTTTCCATCAATCTTACCAGATGGCACCCATGACCTGAGCACGTCGCTTGAGAGAGGCACAAATGGCTGCTGAGGAGGAAGTGATACCTCCTGCTACTAAGGAGGAAGTGCTGCATCCTACTGCTGAGGAGGTGATACCGAAAGTAGAGATCAAGGTTAAGGAAGAAGTGCTACCTCCTACTATTAAGGAAGAAGTGATTTCTAAAGCCGATATCGCTGTGAAGGAGGAAGTGGCACCAGAAGGCAGTGGCACCGGGAGTTCCAGTCATCCAGCTCCTATAGATGATCTTAATCACGTGAAGCCTTCTTATGCGTGATGGCTGAGGGAGTGGTATCTGCCCAAGTGTAAAGGGTAGAGTTATATATATGATATGACTTTTGACCAGATTTGTCTCCGGTAGACTTATTTCTGGATTAGACTTGGATATTTTTACAACTCTGGATGTTTCTTGTTATTTTCTAAACATGGTTATTATTTAGACTTGGATGTTTCTGATGTTGTTATCTAGGCTAGGTTATAATCTAGAAATTCAACGGAAGGTTGCTCCGGGTCTATTTTTTATAAACTATAATATGTTAGATGAATGCAGATTGGATTTAGAATATGTATTACATTTCTTGTATATATATCTATTTTTTATCAGGTATGGCAGGACGAAGAGGATCGTACCTCGGAGCATCCCGTGCCGTTAGAGGTTCCACCGGTGGAGGAGCATCCCGTGCCGATAGAGGTTCCATCGGTAGAGGAGCATCCCGTGCCGGTAGAGGTTCTACCGGTGGACAGAGTGCTACTTAGTTATCGGATGGTAGTTCCGGACCCTCGTCTCCTATTACTCCAGTGTACCGACCAGTCACATCTTCAACTGCATCGATGGTACGTGACAGTACTCCTGGGGCGGGCAGTTCCAGGCCTTAGACTACCCCGTCATGTGTTTCGAATGCTGACGACACTATAGAGACGGAGGAGCGGGTGAAGGAGGTCTCACCTACTCCGACTCTATATAATTCGAGCGATCCCCCATGCGCCCCTCTGGACGATACGAGAATGGAGATTTGGTCCGACAGACCTACAAAGTAAGTTAATTAGTTATCATTAATTTATCAATATATCTATATACTCATGAATTTGTTGTCTAGATATCGTCCCCTGTCAGTTCAGAGGGCATTGGTGCTATTTTTGAGGTCCAATTACGGTGGCCCTTGGATCAACTACTCTCATGCCTCGAACGAGAGGAAAGAATTCTGGTTTATCCACTTCAAGGTAACTAAAGTATATTGCTTTTAGTATAAATCATCTTTTATGCATATTATATAACTAACTAATTTAATTCTTGTAGAAAATGTATTTTTATCCACCATACTGGGCTGAGATGATCGAGAAGCAATTTTCTGCCGCTGCCGCCAAGTTGATCCGGGATGCGATCGACGACCAGAAGGCTCGATAGCGCTCCGGAAGACCAATCCAAGGTTGGATCACGCCCGAGAAGTGGACTGCGATGAGGGCTAGGTTCGACGATCCTAGGTACAAGGAACGGTCGGAGAAGGCGAAGGCGGCTAGGATGAGGGCAGGGAAGTTGTGTGGTGGCTCGATTCCCATGACGGAACATTTTTGTCGTCTGGTATATATTTTACTGTAATATAACATTTTAATGAAAGTAGGAATAAAATGTTTAATTTCAATAATAAACAAATTATTGTAACAGATAATGAGGGGTGAGGATGGCAACATGGTGACTGTCTTCCTGACCACCCATCGGAAAGACGGAAAGCTCATCGATGCTAGGGCCACATAGAGCTATGTAAGTATTACTTTACGTGTCACTAACTTTAGTATAACCTAAAAAATATGCAATATATATCCAGAGATGGGAAAAAACTAGGTTGGTAGCAAATATTATGCTTATCGAGATGCATACTTTTCTAGGATGAGTATCTTAGGCTAGAACGTGAGACTATTAGTGCATCTGCGCATGGAGGGGCTGGTACTTCCTCGTAGCCCCCTCCGGCTCAGACGTTGGACGAGCTCTGGATGACCGCCGTTGGTGGTCTTTAGAGGGGTACGTACTATGGTACGGGATCCTACGACATCTTTGTGGCGACGCAGTCATCCAGGGCCCCCTCTGCCACTGTGTATTCCCCACAGCCCTCATAAGAGTCGGCTCGAGTGGAGAAACTCTGTCGCTAGGTTACTGAGCTGCGTAACGAGCTGTTATAGAGGATTATGGAGCAGTCCCAGTCTCAGCCGCAGATGGATGATGCGGCGCTCACCGCATGATTTGATATGCTCGAACACACCATTAGAGAGACGAGCGAGAGGACAAATGAACGAGAGGACGGATCATGCCATTTAGGCGGTGTAGAAGAGGATGGATCTTACCGTTCAGGCGGTGCAGGGGTCACAAATGGCCATGGGCGATCAGCTTCCGAGGCTGGCGGCTATTATGGATTCCACCAACTCTAGACTGCTAGCCATAGAGCAGACACTCTGGTCGTGTGTCGGCATCCACACTGACTGTATCGGTTCTACTGCCTCCTCATCCTCCTATTGACGAGTCATCACTGGTGACGCTAACACCGACGCAATATAGGTTCATGTTGTCCCAGATGCAGGGACTACCTCCTCCTTCTCTTGACCAGGCGTAGTCCTTTATTGGACTTATTTTCATGTGTTGTGTTGTTGTTTGCTAACCCATTGTTGGGTCTTTATGTATTTTTTTATTTAGTGACCGTGTTATGTTGACCCTGTTGAAACATTATTGGACAAACACTTTTTATAGCCATTTGGTAGTAGATTTGTTTCCACCCAGCTATTTCATAACTTTCTTGTTGTATGATTCTATTTGTTTGATTATTGCTAGTGTCTTTTCATCATTTGTCTAATTATGCTTGTTTACTGGTGTTGAGTTTTCCACCGAAGGGTCGACGAACCCAGAAAATTCTACGGAGGGTTGCTCCGAGTCTATTATTTGTAAACTGTCATTTAAAATACAGGTAGATTCTGGATGAAAAAGCAAACAAAATCTTGTATTTTTTTAAAGTAAGCGACGCTTGGCGACGAATAGCGATGCCGCAGTACGTTGCTAACGTGTATTAATACATCGCTAACCTCAAAAGCAAACGTCGTAGATAGTCGCTATGTTGCTGACATGGTAAACTCGACATGTCAACAAGAAGTCTACTAACGTCGCAAAGGACGTCGATATTCATGTTTCATAATGTCGCTAGCCTGTGTAGGAGACGTCGCTAACGGTCGCCAGACGTCGCTAATATCGTGACGTGGCAAACCCAAAATATCAGATAGTACGTCACTAAATGTCGCAGATTACGTCGCTAACCGCAGAACTGTCAGCGATAATTGGCAACGAATATCTATGTCGCTAATTAGCAACGCCTCATCGGCAAACTTCGCTATCCACTAAAAGGCTAGCGACATCAAGGCGTCGCAAATGAACGTCTCCATGGCAACGAACAACGACGTATTCTGGGTTAGCAAAATCAGCAACATTTTTCTCCATTTAGCGATGGCCTATGCCGTCGCTAATATGACTTATTTTAGTAGTGAAGGAAGTCGAAGTTGCTCAAGTTTATTCACTCGGATGTCTGAGGTCCTATAAAGGTAAAATCCATTGGTAGTGCTTCTTATTTGTGACATTTATTGATGATTATTCTAGTAAGATTTGGGTCTATGCATTAAAGACCAAGGATCACGTGCTTTCCACTTTCAAAGAGTTTTAAGCCTCTCTTGAAAGGGAGACTGTCATGACCCACACCCGGTATAGGGGCACATGTGTGTGAGAGCGCCCAGTCTACGTCGTATTGTCGACGGCAGAACGTTGTCTAGGTCTACTATACTAGTAATGTATATCCTAACTTGGCAATGTATCTCATCTCTAATTGGAGGACAATAATGATATAATCATACTAAATCACTAATCTATATCGAAGATGAAATGGCACGATAAAAGATATTGACATAAAGAGAAATATCTAGAAGTCTAATATAATATAATACATGTCCAGAGTCTAAGAGTCAAATATCTCAATACAAGCCTAAAATAATAAACATACCAAAGTCAGATAGTGTTGGAGACATGTCCAGTACAAAACCTAGTCTAACTGGGTCGCCACTACAGTCTCCTTAGCTGGGACTAGGCCCTCCTGGATCAGGATCTCTTGGTCTATACCCACTATGTCCCGCGGCCCGTAGTAAGTATGACATCCGTCATCAGAATCGTCTGAAAAATATATCCAGCGAGGATTGGAGCGAAGTACATTTCTAATAGCAGTTCCAGTAGATGATATGAACTATGTAACAATAAATAGAGAGAATATACAAGAAATAATAACATGTACATGAGCATAACATATATGGAATACTGTAAATAAACAGGGAAAACAGGAAATCATCATGTACAGTAATCAGAAAATGCTATCTATGTGAGTGAGTAACAGCTTCAACATGTGATCGGCTGGGAACTTGCATGGAAATTTATGGCCTAGCTAATCATACGTGTGGTGTATGATTAAAACTCACGGAAAAACAATATCATGCACGGGAAGGGTATGATCACATATCTACACTACTACTTCCTGCCCCTGACTGGTACAGTGGATCCAACCATGGTACGTTATGACATAGGATACTCCAAAAACGTAGCTAATTCTCTCAGGATTCAGTATCTATACAATGTACAAGAACAATAATGGGGCTTGCACAGTGCTACTGCTACTGCTTCTTCAAAGTTCTTTCTCATCCTATTTCTTTACTAATTTTTATCAGCAACTCCCTATAATATACTACTACTACCACTGTTATTTGTGGTCTGCACATAAACATAGGGGAGGACCACTGCTGCCAAGTTGCTGCCAATATATGCTCTGCTCCCCCTACCTATAGTGGCCTCCCAAGCCACTGTTGTTGCTAAATCCTGTTAATTCCCCCATCTAAAGCCCTCTGCATTATGTATCAGTGCAATATTGTTTCCTTACATAGGTTGCTGTTAGGATAAAACCCTTGATGCCTTGCTGCTACTTCATATAATGCAACCTTGCCCACATGAACTTTTTTGCAAGAATCTTGATCACTCTTGCACAATCGCTTAGCTTCAAATATAATATGAAGTCATAGAAGCCTTTGTGATCATATGGTAAACAAGGAACAAGTATCAGGTGAGTGGGGCAGAATGAAGAGCAACCTTCACCTAATTACCCTGCCCAAGCAACGTTGCTGTTGCCTTCAGTCTTAACCTGTGCACTCTTGTGCACAGGTGGTTAAGTTCCATACTGCAGCCCTTCTTCATCTTTGCAGTACAGTATACCCAAAATCCTACTGTTAAGTGCCTAAGTGCACATGCATTTGAGGGCACCACCCTCCCTATCTATACACCAAGGCACCCCCACCTGATGTACACACAGTGTACAGGTGAACTCATTAGTGCATAAGCACTGCGGTGGCCAATCGTCTCTCCCCTGCACTCTACCTATTCCCTGCCCCTTATCTTGTCTTCATCCCAAGTATCCTATATAACTATACCTACAACTGACACTCTTATACATGTATCTCCTATATGCCTATAGGTTCTCACACTCTATAAGACACTTATATGTATCCCCAGTTGCACACATACACATATGACACACACACAGACACACACACACACACACACACACACACACACACACACACACACACATATATATATATATATATATATATATATATATATATATATAAAATGTATGCGTCTTCGACCTTAACGGGGCTTGGGCCGGTCGGGATCTCCTCGGCGCCACCTCGCTCTTACGTTGATACTGTCAGGCCTATCCTCCCTGCCAAGCCTCTTCCGATCTTCTGCGACATCGAGCTCCCGGGCCTCATGCCCCCCTTCGATCGACGCTCACAATATTTTCGTCCCTTTCACGTCATATGATATCTCGTCCCTGGCAGGTTCTTTTCCCCTTACCTTTATCCTTAAATTTTACTCTGGCTGCCCGAAGCTACAGAAGGTTCGAGAGGCCATCTCCGGCAGGGGCATCATCCACGCTTTTAGGGTCGTGCCGTTGGACGCCAATCATGTTCTACTACTCCTTACGTCCTCTGAAGATCATTGTGTGGTATGGTCGAAGGGCTCAGACAGAATCAACTCTCGTCCCTAGAGGATTGTGAAGTGGTCCCCAGTATTTAACACTAAGATAGACTCGACGATCGCCTCAGTCTGGGTCACTCTCCCGAATCTTTCGCTTAGTTGTTTTGCCCCGGCCGCACTAAAATGGATCGCCAACTCTTTTGGGTCCTATGTGGCAACGGCGACCGAAACTCGCAACCTCATCATAGCCAATTATGCCAGAATCTGTATGGAACTCGATATTTCAAAAGAGCTTCCCAATTGTATCCAAATCATGCTCGGCAGCAAGGTGCACACCCAACATATCCAATTCGATAATAACATCCTCTATTGCAAATAATACATATTGCATGGCCACACCTCCGAGCTCTGCCTCAGAGATCAGCCCCAGCTTAGTTTGACCGTGCAACACCCGAAAGGAACAACACCATGGTAAGAGTTGATTACAATCATGAGCCCTCCCTGTTCTGAGCCTTGGGGATTGTACTAGTGCCTCCAAGGGTAGGGGTGTCGTTCCTTCCTCGTCTACCTTACGAAACATAACCAACAAATTTGACATACTTTTCTCGGAGCACTCAGAAGCAAAGGTGGCAGATGTTACTACTGACTATCGAAATCCTGAGCTGCGGTATCAGGTGGCCGTGGCGTCAGAGATCGACTACATTTTTGGAGGCATTGCCACACCCGGCGAAGTGGCTCATCAGACCCCAATTGCGATGACGGCTAGCACCCTGAGCGCAGTTGGTCCCAACAAAACCCAGGGTTTTTACCTAACCAATTACCCTGATATCCTAGCTTCGGCTAACACCAGCGATCACGTCGAGGATACCGTCACTGCAGTCCCTCCGGAGGAGACGAGGATTCGGGAAACAGCAGTCAGAGCGGAAAAGAAGTTGATGCAGCTGCCATGGTTGATGATGTCAAAGTGGAGGAAAAACTGATTCCCAACCTACAGCAGCCATCACACTTGCTCAAGCTAGTGCCGCCTCCTGAAGGACCCAAATCAGATCGGATCATTGGTATTCCGGCTTCTTCGTCGAGTAACAAGCCAGTTTCGGCAGTGTCGAGTATGCGACCTCAGCTGACAACTGACATGGAAACCAGAACAAAGCTTTTGGCATTCTTGACCAGGGTAGTTGATACTTACCCAATTGGTGAGGATGTGAAAGAGATTAGTATTTTAACCGCCCTTGCATGTGACTCTAAATGCCATCACGCTTTCTGCGAGAGAGTCAAGCTAAGGGATGTAGCACTGGCAGCCCTTACTAACCTACATCAAGTCTTTGTCTACTTTGTCCAGGAAACGCGTAGCGTGAACCCCCAATGACGCTCCTTTCGATCGGACAGTCGAAGGTAGAATTCTCACTTTGCCTAACCATTTATCATTGTGTACTGGGGTTCGTCCCCTTACCTCTCTGAGCTACGGCTTCCCCCTCCCCCTCTACTGTAGAAGCAAGGGCTATCTCCCTACTCCATTTCTTGCATTATCGATTTCAATGAAGGCCTCAGCCACTACGGATATCGTGGATTAAAATATATATATATATCTATATATATATATATATATATATATACACCTATACACATGTACTTAATTTATATATTGACATCAGCACTATTAGTATCCACATACTAGTCTAGTGAGGGTACTTACACATGTATATCCACAAAACCCACATACATAGGCCTAAACACAAACACTTGGTGTGTACCACCCCGTATCGCACTAATCCATGATGCGGCTGTGATACGGCCAAGATACCGTTGCCAAACCTTGTCCGATTCCTACTAAGTCACATAGACAAGTCCAAATATGTAGATAAACATCATTAGTGAATTTCTAGGCTAGTGTCAAGTGTCATGTGAAATAGAGCATATGCACCACATGTGTATGAGTCCAAAAACCTCCAAATTGATCCCGTGTCCTACCGTATCACGACACGACCTACAAGTATTCATTTTTGGACACAAAATAGACACACACTACCCAATTTATACTAATTAGGTATAACAAACCTAGTGTCAAACACTTGGTGTGCCATTCTCGAAGTTTCTTCAAAAATGGCACAAATTTATTCTAGCTTTCAAATAGGGATAAATTAGAGTCTCAAAACTCTTCCTATGGTAGTCCTAGTCAATGGGTGATTTCCTAGGAGTTCAATATCAGAAAGAGAGTCTAAATAGAGTAGAAACGAGGTGTATACCTATTGGGAGATGGATTCCCAATGAAAAGCTAAATGGATACGATCCGGACATGTTGCTCCTAGCAGGTAGACTCCTCTCCTTGTTCCTAGTCTCCAAGCTCCTTCTAGGTTCCTTCTTGTGTAGAGAATAAGGGAAATAGGTGGAAGAATGAATGAGGTTCAGAAGAGATTGGTGGAGAAATGGTTCCAAATGAAAAAAAAACACCCAAATTTAGAAAGAGGAAGGCTATGGAATGAATGAAGGATAGAATAGAAACCCATTGAATGGCCGGCCACTTTAAACCCTAGGTTAGTACTAATCCACGATTTCCATTTAGCCCTCTAATAGTTGTCATGTAGATATTTAATGGCATAGAAGGGTTTGGACCTATTACGATCAATAGTCTAATATCTATTATGACTAATTGGTCATGACTAACGAGCCTAATGGGCCTAGTCCAATAAGTTAGTCTATGAGTCATGTCATGCTAATTATCTGACTCTATTTAGTGTTTAGGCTAATCGGTTTACTAATACAAGTTCACAACTAGGCTAGCCACTAATCGTATTACCTAACACATTATAAATAAATAATTATACACAATATTTCCTAAATAAATATTCACATTATAACATAATTATGAAATGACAAAATTACTCCTATTTGAAAAAGTGGTAGTGACAAGTCTACCCCCTTAAAAAAACTTCGTCATCGAAATTAAAGACAAAACTATCACAGGAAACACAATCAGAACAAGGAAGATATATACTTCAAGGCTCGAAGAAATAAGGGTACGGCTCTCGCACGTCGTCCTTCCTCTTCCAGGTAAACTCATCCGGAGAGTGATGCCTCCATGTGACGCGAACCAAGGGAATAACTTGGTTTCGGAGTCGGGTTCACCTTAATCTCAGAGTGGTCCAAAATATGACTAGGATCTGCCATATACCATCTCAACTACAACACGTGGAACACGTTATGCACTCCCTCTAATGCATGTGGTAAGTTTAGTCGGTATGCCACTGCACCGATCCTCTCAAGGATACTGAAAGGTCTGATGAATCGCGAACTAAACTTCCCACCTCCACCAAAGTGAATCGTACCCCGTGTCGGAGAGATCCACAAGAACACTAGATCATCAACCTAACACAAAAGAAAATTTTAAAACTTAATCTATAACAAACAACCACAATCAGACACAAACACAAGAAATTAAAACTATACCTCAAACTCCAACGGTCTCAGGTAGCTATCGGCCTAATGCCACTATCTGTCATGCGCCACCCGAAGTCTCTCGCTAATTATCTTGACCTTTACTCCTACATCCACAATCATCTATGGGGCAAGCAAAGCTCTCTCACCAACGTCATCCCAAGATAACGGAGTACGACACCTCCGTTCGTATAGAGCCTCAAATGGTGACATCTCTATAGTAGCTTGGTAGTTGTTGTTGTAAGCAAACTCTACCAAGTGGAGATGGTCCTCCCAAGATCCTCCAAAATCTAGCATACAGGGACGAAGCATATCCTCGAGAGTCTGAATAGTCCTCCCAGACAGCCCATCCGTCTGATGATGATATGTGGTACTGAACTTCAGCTGGGTGCCCAAGCTAGCCTACAAACTCCTCTAGAAATGAGAAGTAAAACGACTATCTCGATCCGAGACTATGCTCACAGGAACTCATGCAACCTGACGATCTTCCTCACATACATCTCAGCCAGCCTCTATGTAGACGAATCTACCTTAAAAGGTAAAAAGTTGTCCAATTTGATCAACCAGTCAACGATGATCCAAATCGTGTCTTTCCCTCCAGGAGATCATAGAAGTCTACACAAAAAATCCATAGTAATATGTTCCCACTTCCACTATGGAATAGGTAATGGCTGAAACAGTCCACCTGGCCTCTACTCCTCAGCTTTCACCTGCTGGCAGACTAAGCATTTAGATACGAACTCTGCCACCTCCCGCTTCATGCCATACCACCACACGTGCCCTCTCAGATCCCTATATATTTTGTAGGCATCAGGATGCATAGAGTACAAAGAGCGATGTGCCTCCTTAAGAACCTCTTCACGTAGATCTCTACTAGGCATGCACAACCTCGTACCATGCTTCAACGACCCATCCTTTGCAATAGAGAAGTCATCCAGTAACCCTGCCTCAACCTGCTCTCTGATGCTCCTCAAAGTCTCATCCTTAAATTGGGTCGATCTGATCATGTCCATTAGCTTAGATTGAATCTAGAAATCCCACATCTGCTTCTCAATCTCAGGGACTATCACCTCTATGCCCAAGCTCTCCAAATCTGCCAATAGGTGACTGTCCAACGTTAAATACATAGCTACCGAATACATACTCAAAGCATCGGCAACAACGTTGGATATATCAAAATCCTTTATCAGCTCTAACTACACCCTCTACCTCATATTCAGCTCTTTTTATATAAATATGTACTTCAAGCTCTTGTGGTCTGTAAAAATCTCCACGCGCTCTCCGCACAAATAGTATCTCCACAGCTTTAGAGCAAAGATGACCACTGCCAAGTGTAAATGATGAGTCAGGTAGTTCTTCTCATGAGGACATAACTGCTTGGATGCATAGGCAATCACCTTCCCATACTGCTGAAAAACAATCCAAACCCTTTCCTGAAGCATCACTGTAGATGGTGAATCCATCTAATCCTGATGGCAACGTCAAAATAGGAGATGATGTCAACCTCTTCTTCAGCTCCTTGAAGACGGTCTGGCACTCCTCGGACCAAACAAACTCAATGTCCTTCCCGGTGAGTCGGGTCATCGACTCCTGTAATAGCCTGCCAGACCCATAAAACTCTGAATCTCTGCAACTGAGCTTGGGGTAGTCCAGGACTCCACTACTAAAATTTTCTTCGAATCTATTGAGATCCCATCACCAGATACATTGTATCCCAGAATCTCTACTCTATCCAAGAAGAACTCACACATCGACAACTTCCTATACAGTTGCTCCTTCCTGAGAGTCTCCAGTACAATCATCAGGTGCTCCTCGTTCTCCTCTGGCATCTTTGAATAGTCGATAATGTCATCTATGAACACCACCATGAACTTGTCAAGGTATTGGTGAAATATCTTATTCATCAAGTTTATGAACACTGCTGGGGCATTAGTCAACCCAAACAGCATAACGGTGAACTCATACTGGCCATAGCAAGTCCAAAAAGCAGTCTTCAGAATGTCTTCTTTCTTCACCTTCACCTGATGGTCCTCAAGTCTATCTTCGAAAATACCCTAGCACCACTCAACTACAAATAAGTCATCAATCCTCGACAACGGGTATTTGTTCTTGATAGTGAGATAGTTCAGAGCCCAATACACATACGCACCAATCCATCCTTCTTCGGTACAAAGATTACCGGAGCAACCCAAGGCGAAGAACTTCACCTGATGAACCCTTTGTCCTGCACCTCATCCACCTGCTTCTTTATCTTCGCCAACTCACTGTTGTTCACCCTATAGATATGCTATGAGATAGGCTCTACACCCGGCACCAAATCTATAGAGAACTTAACATCCCTATCCGGCAGCATCCCCGACAACTCATCTGGAAAGACATCTATAAACTCTGCAATGAAAGGATGAGGCAACTCCTTCTCTTCCACCAAATCTCCACATATAGTACTACCTGCCGGCTCTGCTGCTGCTGCTCTAGCAAACTCAAATACTAGCTGCCCTAGAGGATCGAACAAGACTTTACCTCATCTACAATCTATGCTCGTAAAGTGCATAATCAACCAATCCATCTCGAGTACAATATCGTAGCTCGAAAGTGGCATTACGAGTAAATATACACTCAATTTTCGACCTCTTAAAGAAATACTCTGCCCCTTGCAAACATCATCGACCAGGATAATGTCTCTCCCGATCAGGATCTTACAAGTCCTACCCAATGATTCAATAGGTATATGATGCTTGAGAGCAAATAAAACAGATATAAAGCTATAAGATGTACTACTATCAAACAATGCGGAAGCTAGAGTGGAATCAAGAAGAACAAAACCTGCTATAACATCGTCGATGGGCTCAGCCTCCTCAATTATCAGAGCAAATGCCCTGTCCTGAGCACCCCACTCCTGATGGTGCTAAAAAAATGTTGCTGCTGAGTCTGAAGTGGTAGACCCCTCGGTTGTACAACAGGTCGTCTTGCTGGTGCCTTTTGAGCTGCACCAATAACACGAGATTTTGTAGGACATTCCCTCATTTGATGACTTGCGACACTGTAATATAGGCACACCCCCAGGCTCATCCTATAAACCTTCCAAATGTGGCCGGGCTTCTTCCAGAAGTTGCAATGAGGGGTGTGCTATACCGGCTTCTACGGCTGCTATTGCACCTACTAAACGGGCGCCCTAGCCGAAGCCTAAAACTGCTATTACGGTGTCTAAAAAGAACGATGCTGGAGCTGGGGATGCTTAGCAGGTCCCATACTACTAGTAGCCCCTGAGAAGAAATCACGATCTCTATTAGGCTTCAAGCCCAACTCTCACTCGACCTTGTGTGCCTTCGCATATATTCTATAGAAGAAGGGGATAAGGATCTTTACATCCCAGTTCAGACCATCCCTGAAACGGCTCGCCTTGATATCTAGGTCCCGTACCATGTAATCTGTTTATCGGCTCAGTCTGCCGAACTTTGCAGCATACTCTTCGACCGATATAACTCCCTGCCGGAGGTTCTAGAATTGTCTGGCCAAGTCCAACCTGTTAGTGGGCGAGAATAACTTTTTCTTAAAGAGATCCTTGAACTTAGCCCAGGTGTGGCCCTCTCCAACAAGAGCCTGCTCATTTCTGAATCAGGTGTGTGCAATATCAAGCAGCTGAAGCCCAACTGCCTCAACCCTCAAGTCATAAGCGAGGCGGGACACCCTCATAAGTTGCTCGATATCCTCGAGCCATTCGTCAGCGTAGATGATGCCCTCAGTCCCCCTAAAGTCACGAGGCCCTGACTTCTTAAAATCTTGAATGCTACCCGGCCTCTGTTGGGTACCCTGCTGCTGGGCTGGAGCTTCTTTCTCTACTTCAGCTAGAGTGAGCTGATAGGTGCTCTCAATGTCCTGATGCAAAGTGTTTGTCTACCTCTGATGTGCCTCAGACTTGGCCCTTTCTGCCTCTAGCATCTTTCTGAAAAGAGCAAACATATGCCCATGTCGATAGGCACTGGAGGCGGACGAGGAAGATCTCCTAGAATAAATGACCAGTCTACTGTGTAAGAGCAGGAACACCCACAATGGCCACTGGCATAATGCCCTGTGCTAGAGGAAAAGCATCCACAGCGACTCCAGGAGCGTTCCTATGTTCTGGAGGAGGAGCGCCTTCAAAAGAAGCTGCCTATACTCCAACTCCAGGAGAAATTACTGGAGGTGTCCTGCGAGACATCGTAGATCTCTCTGAAGCCGTTGGTCCCGAATGCTTCGACCTGGTCTTAGGAGGCATCCTGAAGACAGATCGAAAGAAGGAAGTCAATATGGCACATGATAGAATATATTCAAAGGAGGACAATTAGAGTACAAATAATCAATATCAAGAAAGGACAGTTGCATAGAAACAATACATCATAAGTTTTTTTCTAATTGTGTTGAGTATCCTTAGCCTATAGCCTATATCCTTTGTATATATAGTAGGCTCGTAACAACACTCTAAGTCGAGTACCACTATGATATCGTCTAATTGCGACTTCTGACCTGCATGGGCCACCACTAAAAATGTGTAATAACCCGTACCCGATATAGGGGTACAAGTGTGTGACAGCATCCAGCCTACGCTGCAGTATTGACAGTAGAATGCTATATAGGTCGACTATACGAGCAGTATATATCATAACGCTGGAGGACAATAATGATATAATTATACTCAATCACAAATATATAAGATGAAATGGCACTAAAATGATATTAACATAAAGAGAAATATCCAGAAGTCTAATATAACATAATACATGTCCAGAGTCCAAGAGTCAAATATCTTAATACAAATCTGAAATAATAAACATGCCAAAGTCAGATAGTGCTGGAGACATATACAGTACAAAACCTAGTCTAACAGGGTCACCACTACAGTCTCCTCAGTTGGGACTAGGCCCTCCTGGATCAGGGTCTCCTGGTCTATACCCACTACGTCCTACGGCCCGTAGTAAGTTAGGCATCCGTCATCAGAATCGTCAAAAAAAATCTAGTCAGATTGGAGCGAAGTATATTTCTAATAACAGTTCCAGTAAATAAGATGGACTATATAATAGTAACTAGAGAGAATATACACGAAATAAAGACATGCACATGAGCATAAACATATATCGAATACTGTAAGTAAACAGGGAAAATAAGAAATCATCATGTACAGTAATCTGGAAATGCTATCTATGAGAGTGAGTACTAGCTTCAACATGTGATCGGCTTGGAAACTTGTATGGGAATTTATGGCCTGGCTAATTATACGTGCGGTGTATGATTAATACTCACGGGAAAACAATATCATATATGGGAAGGATATGATCATATATCTACACTACTACTCTCTGCCCCCAACAGGTATAGTAGATCCAACCATGGCACGTTATAACACGGGATACTCTGAGAATGTAGCTAATCCTCCCAGGAATTGGTGTCTATATAATGCACAAGAACAATAACGGGGCTTGCGTAGAGTATACCAAGCCATACGGGAATAACATCTCATGACAAAATCAGGAAATATCAATTCGTGTAACCAACGGGTCAAAAATTCAAGGACATCTACACTAAATACAAGAAACATAGAAAATATCATAAACGATAAATTATCAAAGAATATACTCGTTTGAAATCTGGTATCAACAATGTTCGATATGGTGCCTCGAAGACCTAAATATAAAATATTACATCAATACCAATTTTTGGAAATGAATATAAGTCAAACTAATCCAAATCTAGGTCATAAAGTCATTTCTAGGTCAAAATTGTCAAACTTGGTCAACTCTAGGTCAAACTAGTCAAACCTGGTCAACCTAGCTATTTCTAGGTTGTTTGAGTCTATCTCTAGGATATTGGGTCCATACATCACTTATTTAGGCTTTACTAGCTATATAGTATATGTATAGGCTCAAAAGTCTAGTACCTTATCTATTATTCTTACTCATGCATATTACCCTTCCATTTGGACTTACCTAGACAAAACGTATACAACCTAATTACCTATCATGAAATTCTTATACCCATTATCCTAGCTAGACTCTACTCATTAATCAATACCCTAACCATTATCTTGCCTAACATCAACATTGCCTCTTAACCATATTACCATTACCTATACACTACCTACTAGGTGTACCAAATAAATTAACACAAATGCCAGTATATTACCTATAGCTAATACCCTATTGCAAGGTAAACACAATTTCTCAATTCCCTTATGACACCTTATCCTAAAACCTAACCTATGAGTTCACTAGAGTACTTTACCTATATGTCTATACTAATGTATCCTAGAGGCGCACTCATATTCAACTGTTGTGCCAACCCAAGCCAGAAATATTGTTGCTGCCTTCCATCTCTTCACTGCACACAAATGCATAGATGCCACAACTGGCCAACAGTGCTATTGCCGCTGCTTCTTCCCTGTTCTTTATCTCCCTATTTCTTTACTAATTTTTATCAACAACTCCCTACAATATACTACTACCACTGTTATTTGTGGTCTACACATAAACATATGGGAGGACCACTACTGCTGCCAACACATGCCCTGCTCCTTCCTTCTTGCAGTAGCTTCCGAAGCTACTGCTGTTGCTAAATCCTGTTAATTCCTACCATCTGAAGCCCCCTACATTATGTATCACAGTAATGTTGCTCCCTCACATAGGTTGCTGTTAGGCTAAAACCTTTGATGCCCTACTGAACTTTCCTGTAGGAATCTTGATCACTTTTGCACAATCCCTTTGCTTAAAATATGATATAAAGTCATGGAAGCCTTTGTGATCATATGGTAAACAAGGAACAAGTATCAGGTGAGCGGGGCAAAACGAAGAGCAACCTTTACCTAATTACCCTGCCCAAGCAGCAGTGCTGCTGCCTTCAGTCCTAACCTGTGCACTCTTGTGCACAGGTGGTTAAGTTCCCTGCTGCAACCCTTCTTTAGCTCTGTAGTAAAGTTTCCCCAAATCCTACTGTCAAGTGCCCAAGTGCACATGCATTTGAGGGCACCTCCCTCCTTGTCTATACACCGGGGCATCCTTCACCCCACCTGATGCACACAAACAGTGCACAGGCGAACTCACTATTGCATAAGCATTGCAGTGGCTAAGAGTCTCTCTCCTACACTCTGCCTTTTCCTTGCCCCTTATCCTACCTTCATCCCAAGTATCCTATATACCTATACCGACAACTGACACTCTTATACATGTATCTCCTATATGCCTATAGGTTCTCACACCCTACAAGACACCTAAATGTATCCCCAATTGCACACACACACACACACACACACACACACACACACACACACACACACACACACACACACACACATATATAAGAGAATATATATATATATATAAATATATATATATATATATATATATATATATTATATAAAAAATATATATATATTATATATATATATATATATATATATATATATATATATATATATATATATATAAAAGAGAGAGATAGACACATATACACATGTACTTAATTCATATATTGACATAGGCAATACTAGTATCCACACACTAGTCTAGTGAGGGTACTTACACATGTGTATCCACAAGACACACATACATAGGCCTAAACACAAACACTTGGTGTGCACTACCTCCGTATCGCACTAATCCACGATACGACTGCGATACAGCCAAGATATCGATGCTAAACCTTGTCCGATTCCTGCTAAATCACATATACAAGTCCAAATATGTAGATAAACATCATTATTGAATTTCTAGGCTAGTGTCAAGTGTCGTGTGAAATAGAGCATGTGCCCCACATGTATAGGAGTCCAAAAAACCCAAATTGATCCCGTGTCCTACCGTATCATGACAAGACCTACACGTATTCATTTGTGGACCCAAAATAGACACATAGTACCCAATCTACACTAGTTAGGCTTAACAAACCTAGTGTCAAACACTTGGTGTGTCATTCTCGGAGTTCCTTCAAAAATGGTACAAAACTTATTCTAGCTTTCAAATAGGGATTCATTAGAGTCTCAAAACTCTCCTATGGTAGTCCTAGTCCATAGGTGAATTCCTAGGGCTTCAAATCGCAAATATAGTCTAAATAGATAGGGAAATGAGATGTATACCTATTAGGTGATGGATTCCCAACGAAAAGTCAAATAGACACGATCCAGACACGTTGCTCCGAGCAAGTAGACTCCTCTCCTTGCTTCTAGTCTCCAAGCTCCTTTTAGGTTCCTTCTTGTATAGAGAATGAGGGGAATAATGTTGGCCTATTAGTCGTGGTCAAATCTAATTTTAATAATTGATCTAACCCTGTCTCGATATAAGGGCTACTTGGACGTCTACCGAGATCTGCTACTACTACCGTTCAAGACTGAAACAGTTTTGCCACATGAGTCGGTATTTCAATATTCAATATAATTTTCACATTTTATTGACTCTATGAATACGATGTACACCGAGTCGTACTGACAAATAGGCTATCCCAAAACATTTTCAAAATATCCTTTATTTTGAAAATAGCCCAATTTACAAAAAGCTCCTAACTGCCTTAAACTTTTTAAAAAGCCCAAATCCGATTTGCAAAAATCCCAAAAATCAAACTCTAGACCGCCAAGGAATTCGGCCCGAGTTTGGCCCGAGTTCTTTAGTGTCCGTTGGATTTTGAACTTGGTCATCCTACAGTTACGGATGCAACGACTATTTGCCAAGATTCTCTCAAAGAATTCTGCCCGAATTCTGTCCGAAAAGCTATAAATAGAAAATAATTTTCCTCATTTAAATACACTTATCTCTTCTCTTCTCTCTAAGCCTAATACATTCTTCCAAAGTGTTCTGAGATATTCATTTTTAAATCCTAAGCCAGTTATAATCCTCTAGTCGATTTGCCAGTATGGTATGGTCTAGAAGTTTCAAAGTGATTGTAAACAGAGGCTTGATTGAAGAAAGCCACTTCACAATTGAAGTTGGTCGAGTACTTCGGATCAAAGGTCGCGTTGTAGAAGTTACAAGAACTTCGCATGAAAACTTGCAGTATTTTTCTATAGTGGATTCAACTGGAAGCTAGAGTTCTTCCGACTGGAATAGTCCTCACAAGAGGAAAACCAGTATACATCCTTGTGTTTGCTTTTGCTCTCTGCTCTATACTTTTCATTTACATATCTGTGATATATATTCTGTGATCTTGCTGCTAACAATTATTTATTAGCTAAATTTCAGCTGCCTACTCTATTCACCCCCTCTCTATAGTGTAGCGCTTTACATTTCGTTCCTACAATTGGTATTAGAGCGCGTTATATAGATAAAGTGAGGTAACGCTATTATTATATTCTTATCTATACTGCTATTACTTAGATCACTATATCACACATGGAAACTGTAAAATTCACAAGTGAAGGCCAGGCCACAAACCGACCTCTACTGTTTGATGGTATAAATTACACTTACTGGAAAACACGCATGAGTTTCTTCTTAAAATCTCTAGATTTTGACTTATGGTCTATTATGATTGATGGCTATAAAAGCCTGCACGTATTCTTGTTGATGGATAGTTGGTTGAGAAACCCCATGACAAGTATACTGAAGCTGAAAAGAAACATGCCAATATTGACGCACATACTATTAATGCTTTATTTTGTACCTTAGACATGACAGAATTTAACAGGGTATCTACAGGCACAACTTCAAATGAAGTTTGGAAACTTCTCGAAGTTACTCAATATGGCACGACACAAGTCAAGGAGTCAAAGATCAGCAGACTTACTCAGGAGTATGAGGCGTTCAAGATGAAGCCAAATGAATCTGTCACTCAGATGTTTACAAGATTTCTGGATATTGTAAATCCTTTGTCTTCCTTAGACAAGGAATACAATAACCATGAGAAGATTCACAAACTTCTACAACTCTAACAAAGAACTGTATTCCAAAGACTATTACAGTTATTGAAGGAAACAACCTCACTACTATGTCTCTTGAAATACTTATGGGTAATCTACTCACTCACGAGCTTGAACTTTAAGACTTTGAAAAAGTTACACCAAAGGAGAAGTCGATCGCCCTCAAAGCTCAACATAGAAGATCTGTCAAAGATGATTCTGACGACAGTAATTCTGACTCTGAAGATCAAGCTCTCCTAGTAAGGAAGTTTAAGAAGTTCATGAGATTCAATAGAAGAACAAAAGAACAGAACAACAAAAAATAGCAATAATGAAGATGATTCAATCTGCTACGGTTGTAAGAAGAAAGGATATATCAAGAAGGACTGTCCTACAACATCATCATCATCCAAAAAAGCAAAAAGTATGAAAAAGGATACCTGGAGAAATCAACATCCAGAAGGTATGCCAACACAAGCCTATGGCATGAAAGTGAAGCCAGCGACTCAGAAGATGAACAATCAGATGACGCTGCAAATGTATGCTTAATGGCATTTGATCAGGTAAATACTAACCCCCTGTTTGATACATATGATGATTTTTTCTTTGAGCAATTAGGTGAAGCCTTTAGTGACCTCTTAGGAGATTACAGAAAACTGTGTAGCAAATACCAAAACTCTAAGAAGGTACTCAAAGAGTACAAAGGTGAAATAGGAAGACTTACCGACCTACTAGCTGAGGTTAGATGTAATGATAATTCTAGTGAGGTAGGTGAGCTTTCTTCTGCTAAGTTGCAGTTACATTAGACCACAAGGCTATCCGAAAAGAAAGACAAGACCATTACCAAATTAGAGAAAGACCTACTTAAAAAGAAGAAGAGTCTTCAGTAAGCACTATGCAGAAATGATGCACTCACTGCTAACAACAATACACTATATGACACTTCCAAAAAGTTGAAAATTAGGTTAGAAAAATAGCCTGAGGTTGTTACTTCCTACCCTAACACGTGTCACTTACCGAAACACCGAAACACTATCAAACCCAACACTATCAGACCAAACCCAACCAAACCTTTGCCCAAGAAGACTAATAGGCATGCATTTTATTATAAATATCCAACTAAAAAACCAAGACCTACCAATCATGCACAACAAACTGCATCTAACACTCAACATGCTAGATGTCATTATTGTGGCACCATTGGTCATATCTCCTGCATGTAGAGTAAGAAAGCTTGATGATTTAAAGATATATGTATGGATACCGAAGACTAACATTTCAGGACCCTACAAGAAATGTGTATCAAAAGTTTTATCTGTAAATTCTTTTGTAGGTGGAACACCCTACGTATGCTAGAAGCAAATGGATCCTCGACAACGCTTGCTCACGGCACATGACCGGTGACGCCTCATTATTCGTAACACTATCGAAGAAGAAGAAAGATATGTCTCTTTCGGTAATAATCTTAAAGGGTATATAGTGGGTATCAGCAATATTGGTAAGGCTCCCTATCCTGTAATTAAAGATATTTGTCTAATAACCGAGTTAAAACATAACCTACTCAACATAAGCCATTTAGCTGACCATGGTTATGGTATTAACTTTGTTAATAAAAAATGTACGATAGTAGATAGCTCAACTGGTAGTACTATCTTTAAAGGTATTAGGGAAGACATGTATATATTTTCTATCTATTGGAAGAGGCTAACAAAGCAGGTAGATGCTTAATTGCAAAGATTGATGAGAGTCAACTATGTCATATGAGACACGGTCTTGCAAACATGGACCCAATTTTAAGACTATCCATAAAAAAGTTGGTACGAGACTTACTGGACATCACTTTCAAGAAAGATACGGTGTGTAGTGAATGTAAAAAGAACAAAGCTATCCGATCCACATTTAAGTCCAAGAATGTTGTAAGTACCACTAGACCTCTACAATTACTGCATGTGGATTTATTTGGGCCTAGTAGAATTGTTAGTCTAGGTGGTACGTTATATGCTTTTGTAATAGTAGATAATTTCTCTAGATATACGTTGGCATATTTTCTTGCATGCAAAAATGATGCATTGTCTGAATTCATCTCCTTTTGCAAGAATTCAGAATGAAAAAGGATTCATCATCATTCGTATTCGAAGCGATCATGGCGGGGAATTTGAGAATGCAGAGTTTGAGCAATTCTGTGACACACACGGTTATATGCATGAGTTCTCCTGCCCTAGGACTCCGCAACAAAATAGAGTTGTGGAACGTAAGAACATGACTCTATCTGAAATGGCTAGAGTTATGTTAAACCAGTTTAGTCTACATAAATACTTTTGGGCTGAAGCTATCAATACAGCTTGTTATGTTCTCAATAGGGTTCTAATTTGACCTAAATCGAAGAAGACTCCCTATGAGTTATGGTTTAATAGAACTCTATCTGTTTCTTATTTCAAAATCTTTGGTTGCAAATGCTTTATTCTTAATACTAAACATAATTTATGAAAGTTTGACGACAAGGCCGATGAAGGCATATTTTTAGGTTATGCGACCAAAAGCAAAGGGTACCGAGTCTTAAACATAAGAACTATGATCATCGAAGAGTCAATAAATGTCACTTTCAATGAACTGAATCAACAGACAATTGACGATGGTGATGAAGACGTCAGTACACCAAGTAAAGCACCTGCAGAACCTTCAAGCACAATACCAGCTAATCCTCCAAACAGAGCACGTACAGAACCAGAAGCTAGAACTAGCTAACTTGAGAGTCTGCCAAAAAAGAATAAAGTTTATGGCTGACCATCCCAAGGACTTGGTAATATGTAAGATTACCAGGGGTGTAAGTACTCGTTCCTCTAGCAAAGATATAGTTTCCTGTGTTGTATTTATTTTACAGCTAGAACCCAAAACTATTGAAAAAGTATATAGCGATAATTTTTTGTTAGATGATATGCAAGAGAAATTAAACCAATTTGAACGGAATAAAGTTTTAGAAATTGTTCCCAAGCCCGTTGATCATCCGGTCGTTGGCACCCACTAGGTATTCCGAAATAAACTTAATGAGAATGGTTTAGTTACTCATAACAAGGCCCAACTCGTAGGTCAAGGATACAACCAAGAGAAAGGTATCGACTACGATGAGACCTATGTCCCAGTTGTGAGATTAGACTCCATTCACATGTTATCTGCATTTGCATGTTTTTATAATTTTAAGTTTTTTTAAATGGATGTTAAAAGTGCATTTCTTAACAATTTTATAAACGAAGAAGTTTGTGTAGCTCAACCTCCAAGTTTTACTAATTTAAAAAACCCTGATTATGTTTTCAAGTTAAAGAAAGCCTTATACAGTTTGAAACAAGCCCCTCGTGCTTGGTATGATCGTTTAAGCTCTTTTCTACTAGATAACGATTTCATAAAAGGCAAGGTTGATACTATACTGTTTACAAAATCTTTCAATGGAAATCTTCTTTTACTTCAGATTTATGTTGACGATATTATCTTTGGATCTACTTATGAATCTTTGTCAATTTTTTTTAAAGTGTTTACAGAATGAGTTTGAGATGAGCATGATGGAAGAACTCAAATTCTTCCATGGACTACAAATCAAATCCAATAATGGGACGTTTATTAATCAAGCCAAATACACAAAAGACTTACTAAAGAAGTTCGATCTAGAAATCGTCAAACCTCTTGGCACTCCGATGGCAACTTCAACCAAGCTTGATATTGATAAACAAGGCAAACCGGTCAACATACGTAAGTATCAAGGTATGATTGGTAGTTTACTTTATTTAACTGCTAGTCGTCCTGATATAATGTTTAGTATTTGCTTGTGTGCATGTTTCCAAGATAACCCTAAGGAATCACACTTGTGTGCGGTTAAGCATGTCTTTCGATACCTTAAAGGCACTTCTTCAGTCGGCTTATGGTATCCCAAAACTACGTCCTTTGACCTAATCGGTTACTCAGATGCTGATTTTGCTGGATGCAAAGTAGATAGAAATAGTACTAGCGGCACGTGTCATTTTCTAGGTAAGGCTCTAGTCTCTTGGTTTAGCAAGAAGTAAAATTATGTCGCATTATCAACTACAAAGGCTAAGTATATTGCCGCAGGATGTTGTTGTGCACAAATTTTATGGATGAAGCAAACCTTAGAAGACTTTGGTTTATAGTATTCACACATATACATTTTCTGTGACAACACTAGCACTATTAATCTTACTAAGAATCTGGTATGTCACTCTCGTACTAAGCATATTGAGATTCGGCTTCATTTTCTTAGAGATTATCAAACAAATAGAGATATAAACCTTGTATATATAGACACAGAGAACCAATTAGCTGACATCTTTACAAAACTATTAGCAAAAAATCGTTTCAATTATTTACGTCGAGAATTAGGAATTTTAGATGTCTATAATATTAATTAATTTTGTTTTATTAATTATTTTTCAATATACAAAAACTATTTTTGATACAAGCCCATAAAGGGTCTATCTGTCACCACGGCTACGGCTAAAGCGAAACGGTATTTAGGCGTTCTCCGGTGAACCTCTGTTAGCTAGTACAGTACCCCTACAGCTAATCTAAAACAGTTGTTGTGTAACAAAATTTAATTCATAAAATAATATTATTTATATTAGTTGAAATTTAAAATAACTAAACTTGGAACTAAATAATTGAAAAGGGATTGATGAATATAAAGTGACATTGCATTTATTTCTGTTCAAAAATACCTCAACAGAACCCCAGGTGAACTTTGACCGAATTCAGACCAAGTTCGGCACGAGTTTTTTTGGTGTCGGGTGTTTTAAGTCAGAACGAAAGTGGCCCCTTCCTATTCATCACCTTCATCTCCTCTAAATACAGCAGCAGCCGCGCCCAAAGCCCCCAAACCCTAGTTTTTCATTCATTGATTTCTCTCAAATCGTTTGGAGTCTTCAATCCAAATTTTGGATTCGTGCATAGAATCTCGTTCTTCTCCACATTCTCAAATTTTAGAAGGTATAACCTCCTCCTTCTCCAATTTTCAATTTTATAGATTTCTATTTTTTCTAGAAATCATGCCTAAGAACTTCAACCCCTTTAAGAGGAAGAAGACGACAGCTAGTGAAGAGGCCTCGTCTTCGGATTCTATCCACGAATCACTATTTTCACCCATCCAATCGGACGATGGGGCGTTCAATGGAGTTTTCTTCCAAACCCATGATCAATCACTTTTGTGGTATGCGGATTTCTCTATTCGCAACATATTCCCCCATGCACTGATTAAATGGACTATCTTTTCGTCCCACCGGACTTACTTTGAAGCATTAGGATTGCATAACCTTGTTACTCATTCATATCCTATCGCAACTAATGCTATTCGTTTATTTTATTACAATTTCACTCTTGACACTTTCACTGTTAAAAGTTGTCTCGTCGGAATCGATATTCAATTCAATGATGTCAACTTAGCAAAAATTCTTGATATTCCAAATGAAGGTGCTCCGCTAGACGATATTACGAAATTTGAATTTCCCGTAGGCACGACCTTAAACAGCTTCAAGAATGAACTCTGCTCTCCTAATCGAGTTTGTTCCGGTATGTTCAAAGCTGCTAATTTGAACTTATTTTCTATAAATTGCAACGTATCATCTACTCAACTATCTTACCCAAATCCACTTCCAAGGACGATGTGACCACCCTTCAGATGTCTGCTCTTTATCATATCCATAAGGGAATTCCTTTTTCTGTTCCCAAGACGATCATTCAGATGATGGGTTGTTGTCGCGAAAGGAACAGAAACCTTGCTTACACGATGATTCTCCCAATCATCTTTGAGCATTTTGAGATTGATTTATCCACTTGTGCTCGTGACTCTGAGCCCAATGTATCTTCAGATCTCTCATCGTAGCCCAGTTGTTCCTTCTACTCCTCCTACTGCTCTACCTTCACCTTTTCAGGATTATCCTATGTCTTATGAGGGTATTCACCAGGATCTTTCTGATTTGCGAGTGTTTATTACTGACACATCGAGGGAACACAAGTTCCGAGATGCCAGTCGGTTTCAAGCTCTTGCAATTTCCTTTGTAAATCTGTGATTTGGTCAGACTGGTCATTCTGCCAGTTCTCTTCCCTGAGATCCAACTATATCTGGCTATGCTATGAGAATGAGGCGGTTCGTCACTTCTTCGAGCCCGGTAATGCTTATGACTGGTACCGTGGTTCTGGTGCTACTCCACACCTATCTCATGGAGCTAGCACTTTTGAAGCTGGTCCTTCCGGACATGGTGGCGCTGCTGGCGCTGATGATGATGATTCAGAGAATTTTTGATCTAGACGCTTATGTACTTTGTCTAGATATTTTCTAGTTAGACTTTATTTTGTCTTTGTATGCTTTGAAATGCTCCGACATTCCAAGATAGCATTTTATCTTTTAGTTTCTTCAGCATTGTGACTGTGACTGTCTGATGAGTTGATACATTCTCAAAACTCGTATTAGTATGCATTTATTATTTCAGTGTGTATCGTACTCTCTCTATTATTCTTTTTATATATTTTCTTAATCTATGCATAGCATTACCTATCTTAGTTTATGCTTCTTACATAGAACTGTCAGTGAAATACATATTATTCTGTCTATATTTTTTTTGTATTTCTTCAACGTTTGTTTCACATGCATGAATTGTTGGAGAGCTTCTCTCTTTGCAATTATTTTACTAAGTGACATTGGGGGAGAATGGATCTAACATCTTTTGCAAGATACAAGAATTTAGGATACAGTACCATACAAGCTGAACAAGTAGATTACAATTTTGTTTCTTTTCAAATCAAAAGATCGAGATGTTATATCGGTCAAGGTTTGTCAATTAACAAAATGAGAGAGATTGTTGGCCCATTGGTCATGGTCAAAACTGATTTTAATAATTGATCTAACCTTGTCTCAATATAAGGGCTACTTGGACGTCTACCGAGATATGCTACTACTACCGTTCAAGACTGAAGACGTTTTGCCACATGAGTCTGTAGTTCAATATTTAATATAATTTTCATATTTTATTGAGTCTAGAAATACGATGTACATCGAGTTATACTGGAAAATAGGCTATTCCAAAACATTTTCAAAATATTATTTATGTTAAAAATAGCATATTTTAAAAAAAACTCCTAACTGCCTTAAACTTTTCAAAAAGCCAAAAATTCGATTTCCAAAAATCCTAAAATCAAACTCTGGACCCTAAGAGAATTCGGCCTGAATTCTGTCCGAGTTCGTTTAGCGCCCGTTGGATTTTGAACTTAGTCATCCTGCAATTACGGATACAATGGCTATTTGCCGAGATTCTTTCAAAGAATTCTGCCTGAATTCTCCTTTTGGAAAGCCAATAAATAGAGAAGAATTTTTGTCATTTCAACACACCTCTCTTTTCTCTTATCTCTAAGCATAATACATTCTTCCAAAGTGTTCTAAGCTATTCATTTTTAAATCCCAAGCCAGTTACAATCCTCGAGTCGATTTGCCAATGTGGTACGGTCTAGAAGTTTCAGAGTGATTGTAATCAGAGGCTTGATTGAAGAAAGGCACTTCACAATTGAAGTTAGTCGAGTACTTTGGATCAAAGCTCACATTGTAGAAATTACAAGAACTTCGCATGAAACTTGTGGCATTTTTCTATAGTAGATTCAACTGGAAGCTAGAGTTCTTCCAACTAGAATAGTCCTCATAAGTGGGAAAACAATATACATCCTTATGTTTGTGTTTGCTCTCTGCTCTCTATTTTTTATTTCATATATGTGATATATATTCTGTGATCTTGCTGTTAACAATTATTTATTAGCTAAATTTTTGCTGCCTACTATATTCACCCCCTCTAGAGTATAGTGCTTGACATTTTGTTCCTACAAATAGGTGAAAGAACGAGTGAGCTTCAGAAGAAATTGGTGGAGAAATGGTTCTAAATGGGAAGAACACCCAAATTTGCAAAGAAGAAGGCTATGGAATGAATGAAGGATAGAATAGAACCCCCTTGCATGGCCGGCCACTTTAAACCCTAGGGTAGGACTAATCCACAATGTCCATTTATCCCTCTAATAGTTGTCATGTAGATATTTAATGGCATAGAAGGGTTTGGACCTATTACGGTCAATAGTCTAATCTTTATTATGACTAATTGGTCATGACTAATGAGCCTAATAGGCCTAGTCCAATAAGTTAGTCTATGAGTCATATCATGCTAAATATCGGGCTCTAGTTTAGTTTCTAGGCTAACCGATTTACAAACACAAGTTCAAAATTAGGCTAGCCAATATCCGTACTAACTAACACAATATAAATAAATAATTATACACAATATTTCATAAATAAATATTCACATTATAACATAATTATGAAATAAAAAAATTATCTCTATTTGGAAAAGTGGTAGTGACAGAGACGGGCAAGAAGCTGCTATGTGTTCAGTCCGATAATGGTAGCGAGTACATTGGTCATTTTGATTCTTATTGCAGAGAGCAAGTGATACGACACTAGAAGACTCTACCGAAGACACCGTAGCTCAAAGGTGTAGCGGAGAATATGAACATGACGTTGATGGAGAGGGTATGATGTTTGTTGTTAGAAGTAAGCTTGTCGGACAACTATTGGGGTGAGGCACTTTACACAGCTGGTTATGTTATTAATTTATCTCCTACTGCTCCTTTGCAGGGTGATGTACCTGATAAAGTATAGTACAACAAAGAGCCCGTCATACAATTACCTGCAAGTGTTTAGTTGTAAGGTCTTTGTGTATGTACCGAAGGATATGAGATGCAAACTTGAGACAAAGACGAGACAGTGTGTCTTTGTCGGCTACGGTTGAAATGAGTGTCACAACCCACACCCGGTGTAAGGGCACGAGACCGTGAGTACGTCCAGCCTATGCCGCAGTGTCGGCAGTAGAACGTTGTCATAGGTCTCAATAACAACTAACCACAGTATAATGTACCTGTCAAATATATATACTGTAAAACCCCTAAATTTCCTACTATTTTATTTTTATTAAATTTGGTACTGAATTAAAATTTCGTATTGTACGTCGCGTAGTCGTATTGTACGTGTACGCGAAAGTTCATTTTTCGAATTTTCTCGACGAGTGCGAATATGTACGAGCGTACATATTTTAGAAAAATATTTTCTATCTTTTTATAGTTTCAAAATAATATACATAATAATTATTTTGTTATCGTACCCAAGTTTCCAAATTATTATTTTATTTATTATTTATAAAAAGTCTTCGTAAAAACAGTTATTAATAATAAATAATATTATTCCCGTATACATATATATTTCATAAAGATTTATTAAGTTTATATTGTAAATAATAATGTATTTTTGAAATTAATTATTATAGTATTTTTTGAAAACATATTTTTAAATTATTGTGGCAATTTAAATTCTGATTTGATTTTATGGATCTATTTAAATAATTAAATTAATATCTATGTTTGAAAGATGAGTTATCTTATTTGATTTTAAAATAAAAGAAGAATTTAAATTTGATTTGAATTGGATTTGGATTTGGATTTGATTGATTTTAAATTAGTAGCAAATTATCTACTTTGGGTTTTAAATCTTTTCCTAATCCTATCCAAATGGAAATTCACACATCCTATAAATAGGCAGGTACTCATCCATGTATTTTTATTCTCCACAAAATTCCACAACTAAACGTGTATCGTGTCTGTGTTCCACCATCCATAATCTTATTCCATTTTTACAATTACATCAATTCTTCGTGTCGGACACATCCCCGACACGACTTCGACTCCACCCGTGTTATGTAGGACACAAACCGTAGACCTAATCCTAACCCTAGCCTCCTCGACCTACCGCAGATTAGCCAATCCTCTATCATCACCATGCACAACCACCGCCCTAAACCAAACAACACCACCACCGTCATCATCATCTCCACCACCAGTCGACCGCTCAACCACACTCCGCCAAGGTCCCTACGAAAATTTCTCGACCCCGCCACCGCGGTCGGGCTAGCGTGACCTCGCCTTCGGCCACTGGCCGAACCCCCAGATCCGAACCGACAACACGCCACCAACCAGCCGCTCCACCACCGCCAAACCAAAACAAAACCAGCAAACCCACGCCCAGCCGTCCGGCCACCACCATCCGCTACATCGGCGACTCCAAACCCAACGACCAAGGAAAACCCAAATTAAAAACCACCACCACAGATTTACTCACCTCCGTCATCCACCGCGAGCGGCGTCCCCGGTGACCACAACCCGTGCCCGATGACCTCGACCCAGCCCATCAACGCCGCACTCCTACCGTGTTCCTCGTCGGTGAGTCATCGCGCCCGCTGCGCAGCCTTAACCACCGCGACCTCCACCGCGTCTTGCCGACTGTAATGCCTGTGGTTCGTATTACGTATTTCTGGAATACGTGTACGTAATTATTCTTGTATTGTATGATTTTCTTGCTTAATTCCTTCTTGGCTTGGCTTGGTTATTTCCTTGGGTTGGTTCGGCCTGGCTTGGTTTTGCTTGGGTTCATGATGAACCCTTGGATGAACCCCCTACCTACCACCACCATTGTATTTATTAATCCATTCTCTCTATTCTCTCTTTTCATTAATCATCTTCTTCTTCCCCATTACTCCCTACCTACCAGAGAGAGAAGAGAGAGGTCTAGGCAAGTACAACTTGCTTCATGGAGGAACTCTGATTTTATTGCTCCATTCTCTTCTTTACTACATTCTAAAGCACTTTAGTATTTAACATTTCTCATTTCTATGGCTGGATTCTTGTAGATCTAAGTTTATTTTATTTTCGGATTTCTTGGATTTTGATCTATTTAATCCTGCTATTTCTGAGTTTTGATGGTTCCATGTTGTAGAGAATCTTGTTCTACCCCATTTTGACCTATGGAAGTTCGGATTTGGGCTCCAGATGAAGATTTTATGGAGCTTGGAAGCTTGGGTTCATGGTGTTCTTCTTCTCTGAAATTTGGGAAAGAAGAACAGTGCTTGACTTGACCGCATGACAATTCATACGGCAAGTGATTTAGCCGCATGACACTTTCAGCCGCAGGGACTGAGTCTCATTCTTAAAACCGCATGAGGCCCTTGCTTCCCAGCCGCATAAGTCTGCCTTCATCCTTGGCCGCATGAATATGAATTGAACCTGACCGCATGAGTCCTCATTTCCTTCTAGCCGTATGGAGTCCCACTTGCCTTCAACCGCATATGCGCCTATCTCCTTGAGCCGCATGAACTCTGTACTTGCGGACCGTATAGGCTTGGTTCCCCGCTAGCCGCATGTGCCCCTACCCCGAGAGCCGCATGAGTCCAATTCATTCTGGCCGCATGGAGCCTTCCTTCCTGCTTGTCGCATGGGAGCTAGTCCTACTCCCAGCCGCATAGGTTCCTGCCCCTTCAGCCGCATATGTACCTTTCACTCTCAGCTGCATAGCAGCCATGTTGACTTAACCGTATGCGCCTCCTTCTATACCCAGTCGCATGAACTCCACACTTCCGCTGACCGCATGAGGCCTAACGTCTTGGAGCCGTATGCGCCCTTGCACTTCCAGCTGCATGCGCCCCCTTGTCTTGGCCGTATGTGATTCAGTAACCCTGGCCGCATGCGCCCTCCTAATTGGGCCGCATGATTCTACCCTTTCCTGACCGCATATGCTTTAGCCGCATGGCTCTTCTATAGCCCTGAATATTAATATTTTATTAGATATTTTACGTCCATTTTATATCCTTACGCCTTTTGTCGTGAACTTGATAATCATGGATTTGTTTAATATGTATGGAAATGGTACCTGACATGACCTGATAGTGACCCATAGTGGTACACTTTTGACAAGAAAACCTGACATGACCTGATAGTAGCCCGCCGTGGCGCACTCCTGACAAGTACACTTGACATGATAAATCTGGCATGATATATCTGATAAGCTGTTGCGACGACTACCTGACATGACATGACCTGTATAAATTACATGGACACCGTGGGCGATTGTGCTTGTACAAATAATCTAGTCCTGTCTTGCATCACGTCTAGGAAGGGACTCCTGAGTACCACGGTCAGGAGTACCTACTAAAATGGACTAAGGCTAATAACTAGATTAATATATTAGTCATGAAGAGGTTTCCCAGCTACAGGCAATCCCGTTACCTGGGCGCGCCTGGGATCTGTAGCCTGCCGTCGAGTAGGGCACATTTTCAGCACACTGTCATGTGTTGCACCCTTCAAGCTACTTAAGGGTACATGCGTTTTCTGGACGATGTACCCACCTGAATTCAACCCTAATTTCGACCTGGGTAACCTGGATGGTCTACAGGGCTTGTGGCTGTGGAATAATCTTACTGCATTTTGCTAGTAACTAGGCCGGTGATAACCCTAGTTAGTTAAAGTATCAAGCCGTAATTCTTGTTTGGCCGTGAAATGATTGGATGGAGTCTAACCAGTCTAGTCTTGCCCTGACCTTGTTCCAGATCACTACATGATTTGAATGCCTGTATTTATTTTACCGATAAATGGTGAGAATTCCAAGTTCTGTTCAGACGAAGGGTTACAACCCCGGTCCTTGTTTGGTTTACGGGTTGTAACCTGGTTATTTGAATAGTTCCATGGTTATCTCGTCGTATCTCATCCTGATGTATTTTCTTTATTTCCAGTTCTTACCTTATTTATACTCTTGTGATGATTGCTGGTTTTAGTTCCTAAGTGAAGCTTCCTTTGTGGCACTTGCTCTTTCTGGATCTGACCCAGCTGGTTTTGTATGGCCAAATTTCGGAGCAGCTCCAGAGGATCTACCGCTTTTCCAGCCCGATGGTGAACACCAGACGTAACCCGGGCAACGAGTGGGTTTATTTTTAGCTCTCCCACTTTATTGTAAAAATATTCTTTTGAGGCGTTTAGCCTACGAGCACCTGTTTAGCTCGATTGTACTTTACTTACTGTCTGCCTACGGGCTGTAACATGATTAACAGATCCTAGGGTTGATCATGTATGACTAAACTCTTGCTAGTCCTGACATTTTGTAACGACTAGCTTCATGATCAGCTGAATATGTAATATTTGGGACGCCTTATTATTGTATATTTAATGATCATACATCTTGTAACATTTACTTACTTGCTTGTGATTGAGACACTAGGCTTGTTCATGACCATAGGAGACTGTTGGCTTGTAGTAAACCCTCATGTATCTAGACAGTCGTGACCGTATAGCGAGATGGAATCCATTTCAATATACGTAGCTGGCTATGTCTGCCCCCGCTCTCCAGTATTCTGGTTCTGGGGCGTGACATGGTTTAAGTGGTGGCCCATGCAGGTCTTGTAAATCAAGATATGTGAGAGTTTACCGAATAGATGTCTCAATCAGTATTCGTCCTTGATCTCTGTTCGTATCTTCTGAATCCCTGAATTCTTGTCCTGATCATATGCTTGTATCGTTGATCTGTCCTGGTCCTTCCTTATTGTTCCCTATGTCGTCTTCTTCAGCGGCATTGTTCGTGGACCTGCCGACCAGCAAGGTGGAGCACCTCCCGCGGACCAGCAGCAACCTGGAGATCAAGTCCAGCACTCCGGAGTAGCCTCCACAGTCGAGCCTATTGGAGAAGAGCCCCCAGTTCAGCCAGTTCAGCCTGTCGAACCTGATGAGGGCACATTAGTAGGACTCGTCAGGACCTTGATAGCTTCTCAAGATCATCGTGGAGATGCCTTGCAACAGACAGTGACGGATGATTTGACCAGAGGAGGTCATCAGGGTAACAGCGCGGCCAACAGCTTCAAGCGTCTGAACCCTCCATTCTTTGATGGTAGCGAAGATGCTATCGCAGCAGATGCTTGGCTTCAGGATACAGAAGTGATTCTCGAGGCAGCCAGGACTCCAGAGAACGAGAAGGTGGCAGTTGTGCGCCTGCAGTTATTAGATCTTGCCCGCAGCTGGTGGGCAGCTCAGGCCGTGGGATTAGCAGCACCTATTGCTTGGGCGGTGTTCAGAGAGAGATTCCAGACCAAGTATTTCGATGCCATGGCTCGGTATGATCTGCAGACCCGATTCACTAATCTGAAGCAAGGAGGCAGGATGGTCGATGGATATGCGGCCGAGTTTTCGAGACTCAGTCGGTTTGCTCCCACCTTGGTGGCAACCGAGTATGATAGAGCCCAACGATTCCAGCAAGGGCTTCACCTGGAGATCTTGTTAGCGGTCGAGCAGTTTGAGCATCAGACTTTTGATGCAGTCTTGAGAGCAGCCCGGAGGCATGAGTATACCTCCCAGAGGATTGTGGATAGGGCCGGAGGTCGGAAGAGATCTCACGGCCAGATGAACCAGTCTTCAGCACCAGCCCCGGCAGCCAGGGCTTTGACTATTGGAGCTCCGAGACGGGCGACCTCCGTAACGTCGGTTCAGCATTCCACCCCGACGTACCCTCAGCAGCAGCAGCAGAAGCAGAAGCAATCTTCCGCAGTGGGTTGTTCTCATTGTGGGAAGCCAGGCCATATGATGGCAGAGTGTCGTAGGGCGCAAGAATTGTGTCTGGCCTGTGGAGCACCAGACCATAGGGTTGGATCCTGCCCGAATAGGGGTGGTTCGTCATCGTCCAACCTTTCTAGCTCTTCGGTGAGAGGACCAGCACCGGTCCAGCAGCAGCAGTACCCATTACCGAGGCCCTTGCCGCCTCAGTCCCAGATGTTCCAGCAGCAGAACCCCCAGCAGCATGCACAAGCCCAAGCCTTGAGTCAGAATAGGCAGCGAGGATTTCAGCAGAGGGGACCAGCACCCCGAGGGCACGGTCAGGCTATGGTGATGACCGCAGAGGAAGGATTGGCACCAGGAGAGGTAGTGGCAGGTACTATTCTCGTCAACTCCTTTCCAGCTTCAGTTTTATTTGATTCTGGTGCATCGCATTCTTTTATGTCTGCACGATTCGCGACACGGATAGGATTGGAGCCCGAGTCATTATCAGTAAGGCTCAATATACTTACTGGTAACGGACTTGTGGGAGTAGATAGAGTGTTTTCCTCGTGTCGGATCGTAGTTAGCGGTAGAGAATTTCCCACTAGATTGATAGAATTCCCGATGGTCGATTATGATTTGGTCTTAGGGATGGATTAGTTGAGGAACCAGTATGCTAGAATAGACTGCCACATTGGTAGGGTTGTTTTTAGCATTCCAGGCGAGCCAGAGTTTTCCTTTTTTCGAGGCACAGTTGAGCCTTCTCCTCCAGTGTTGCGGATGGCAGTAGCAGCAGTGGAGTTGTCCAGAATAGTGGATGAGTTCCCAGATGTTTTCCCAGAAGAGCTACCAGGTATGCCTCCAGAGCGGGAGATCGAGTTCACTATAGACTTGGTTCCCGGGACAGCTCCAGTATCAGAGAGAGTCTACAGGATGGCGCCTTCAGAATTGGAGATATTGTACAAGATGATTGAAGAACTTCGAGCCAAGGGATTCATTCGTGCTAGTGGATCGCCTTGGGGAGCCCCAATGCTTCTTGTGAAAAAGAAGGATGGTACGTCCAGGTTATGTGTTAATTATCGTACCTTGAACTCAGTGACAATCAAGAACAGATACCCTCTCCCGAGGATAGATGACTTGTTTGATCAACTCAAGGGGGCTTCAGTATTCTCGAAGATTGATTTGCGCTCAGGTTATCATCAGATCAGAGTCAGAGAGCAGGACGTCCCGAAGACAGCTTTTAGGTCGAGATATGGGCATTGGGAGTTCCTTGTTATGCCTTTTGGAGCAACCAATGCGCCGGCAGTATTCATGGACCTCATGAATCGCATCTTCATGCCATCCTTGGATCAGTTTATGATTGTGTTCTTGGATGACATCTTGGTCTACAGCAAGAGTGAGGCGGAGCATGAGCAGCATCTCCGTGTGGTTCTTCAGATCCTCAGAGAGCACCAGTTATATGCCAAGTTCAGTAAATGCGAGTTCTGGCTCGATCGCATTTCGTACTTGGGTCATATCATCACCAGAGGAGGAGTGGAAGTGGATCCCCAGAAGATTGTGGCTATTGAGTCATGGCCAGTGCCCAGCACAGTTGCAGAAGTTTGCAGTTTCCTTGGATTGGCCGGCTACTACCGGCGGTTTGTTTCAGATTTTGCTCGGATATCAGCGCCATTGACGCAGTTGACCCACAAGGATGCACAGTTTGCTTGGACAGCAGAGTGTCAGAGTTCCTTTGAGCAGTTGAAGCGAGGCCTGATAACAGCTCCTATTCTCACGCTTCCAGATGGAACTGGAGGATTCTCAGTATATTGTGATGCTTCAGGCAGAGGCTTAGGATGTGTTCTGATGCAGCATGGGAAGGTAATAGCTTATGCATCACGACAACTTCGTGATCATGAGAGGAATTACCCAACCCATGACTTGGAGCTGGCAGCAATAGTGTTTGCACTTAAGTTATGGAGGCACTATTTGTATGGAGATAGGGTGGAGATTTTCACCGACCATAAGAGTCTAAAGTATGTTTTCACCCAAAGGATCTTAACATGCGTCAGAGAAGGTGGCTGGAGCTTCTTGTGGATTATGATGTCAACTTGCAGTATCATCCTGGAAAGGCCAACGTTATTGCAGATGCCTTGAGTAGGAGAGTCGGAGTTTATTTCCTGACAGCGCAACCAGAGCTGTTAGCAGATCTTTAGAAGATGGGTATAGAAGTTGTCCTTCCTTCCAGTGTGGCATTGATGGCCAGTATGCAAGTTCAGTCCACTATAGTCGAGAGGATTCGAATGGCGCAGTCAGCAGATTCCAAGCTTCAGCGACTCAGGACAGAGTGTGAGGCAGGACGAAGACCAGAGTTATGCATTCATGAGGACGGTACACTTCGACATGGAAAGCGTCTTTGTGTACCCAGCGGAGATATCCGGCAGGAGATCATGTCAGAGGCGCACAGTTCTCAGTATTCCATCCATCCTGGCAGTACGAAGATGTACTGAGATGTCCGTCAGCACTTCTGGTGGAATGGCATGAAGCGGGAGATAGCTCGGTTTGTCTCTCGGTATTTGGTTTGCCAACAAGTTAAAGCCGAACATCAGAGACCGACTGGACTTCTTCAGCCCTTGCCAATTCCAGAATGGAAGTGGGACCATATGACCATGGATTTCGTGACTGGATTACCTAGATCCCCAGCTGGTAGAGATGCTATCTGGGTTATAGTTGATCGGCTCACGAAGGTGGCTCACTTTCTTCCATTTAGAGTTGGCCAGTCGACGGCACAGCTAGCGGAGATGTACCTCAGGCAGATTGTCAGGTTGTACGGAGTGCCAGTCAGTATCACCTCGGACCGAGATTCCAGATTTACGTCACACTTTTGGCGTAGCTTGCAAGAGAGTTTGGGGACTCGCCTCCAGTTCAGTTCAGCGTATCATCCGCAGACAGATGGTCAGTCGGAGCGTACGATCCAGACTCTTGAAGACATGTTACGGTCTTGCACACTTGACTTTGGTGGTTGATGGGAAGATCACTTGCACCTGGTAGAATTCTCATACAACAACAGTTTCCAGGCCAGTATCCAGATGGCACCGTTCGAGGCACTGTATGGTAGGAAGTGCAGATCCCCGTTAGCCTGGGATAATGTTGGAGAGAGGCAGATGCTTGGTCCAGAAATGATCGCTCAGACAGTTGAAGTGGTCAGAAGGGTCCGAGATCATCTTCGAGTTGCCCAAGATCGCCAGCGCCATTGGGCCGATTCTCATCGGCGCCCTCTAGAGTTTTCGGTCGACGATCATGTATTCCTGAGGATTTCGCCTAACCGTGGCGTCATTCGTTTCGGCGTCCGGGGAAAGCTTAGTCCTAGGTATATAGGACCGTTCGACATCCTGGAGCGAGTAGGAGATGTATCCTATCGTCTCGCTCTTCCGCCGTCGTTAAGAGAGGTGCATGACGTGTTCCATGTATCCCAATTACGACGGTATATCCCGGACCCGAGCCATATCCTGGATCATTCGGAATTGGTTGTTGGTACCAACCTTTCGTATGAGGAGAGGCCCGTGTCTATATTGGACCGGAGAGAGAAGATCCTCAAGAACAAGACTATCAAGTTAGTCCGAGTTGCTTGGGGTCATCACTCTTTGGGGGAGTCAACGTGGGAGCGTGAGGATGATATCCGATCGCGATATCCCGACTTGTTTGACTCGTGAGGTATAAGGTCTTTCTTATGCCTCATACCTTCGATTCCTTGCTTGCATGATTGATTGTCTACCTAGTTATAGCTTGCATGTGATTAATGTAGCTTGTCATTGCTCCTCTAGCCTCTTGATTAAATTCCGAGGATGGAATTCTTTTAAGGTGGGTAGAGTTGTAATGCCTGTGGTTCGTATTACGTATTTCTGGAATACGTGTACGTAATTATTCTTGTATTGCATGATTTTCTTGCTTAATTCCTTCTTGGCTTGGCTTGGTTATTTCCTTGGGTTGGTTCGGCCTGGCTTGGTTTTGCTTGGGTTCATGATGAACCCTTGGATGAACCCCCTACCTACCACCACCATTGTATTTATTAATCCATTCTCTCTATTCTCTCTTTTCATTAATCATCTTCTTCTTCCCCATTACTCCCTACCTACCAGAGAGAGAAGAGAGAGGTCTAGGCAAGTGCAACTTGCTTCATGGAGGAACTCTGATTTTATTGCTCCATTCTCTTCTTTACTACATTCTAAAGCACTTTAGTATTTAACATTTCTCATTTCCATGGCTGAATTCTTGTAGATCTAAGTTTATTTTATTTTCGGATTTCTTGGATTTTGATCTATTTAATCCTGCTATTTCTGAGTTTTGATGGTTCCATGTTTTAGAGAATCTTGTTCTACCCTATTTTGACCTATGGAAGTTCGGATTTGGGCTCCAGATGAAGATTTTATAGAGCTTGGAAGCTTGGGTTCATGGTGTTCTTCTTCTCTGAAATTTGGGGAAGAAGAACAGTGCTTGACTTGACCGCATGACAATTCATATGGCAAGTGATTTAGCCGCATGACACTTTCAGCCGCAGGGACTGAGTCTCATCCTTAAAACCGCATGAGGCCCTTGCTTTCCAGCCGTATAAGTCTGCCTTCATCCTTGGCCGCATGAATATGAATTGAACCTGACCGCATGAGTCCTCAGTTCCTTCTAGCCGCATGGAGTCCCACTTTCCTTCAGCCGCATATGCGCCTATCTCCTTGAGCCGCATGAACTCTAGTACTTGCGGACCGCATAGGCTTGGTTCCCCGCTAGCCGCATGTGCCCCTACCCTGAGAGCCGCATGAGTCCAATTCATTCTGGCCGCATGGAGCCTTCCTTCCTGCTTGCCGCATGGGAGCTAGTCCTACTCCCAGCCGCATAGGTTCCTGCCCCTTCAGCCGCATATGTACCTTTCACTCTCAGCCGCATAGCAGCCATGTTGACTTAACCGCATGCGCCTCCTTCTATACCCAGTCGCATGAACTCCACACTTCCGCTGACCGCATGAGGCCCAACGTCTTGGAGCCGCATGCGCCCTTGCACTTCCAGCTGCATGCGCCCCCCTTGTCTTGGCCGCATGTGATTCAGTGACCCTGGCCGCATGCGCCCTCCTAATTGGGCCGCATGATTCTACCCTTTCCTGACCGCATATGCTTTAGCCGTATGGCTCTTCTATAGCCCTGAATATTGATATTTTATTAGATATTTTACGTCCATTTTATATCCTTACGCCTTTTGTCGTGAACTTGATAATCATGGATTTGTTTAATATGTATGGAAATGGTACCTGACATGACCTGATAGTGACCCGTAGTGGTACACTCTTGACAAGAAAACCTGATATGACCTGATAGTGGCCCGTCGTGGCGCACTCCTGACAAGTACACTTAACATGATAAATCTGGCACGATATATCTGATAAGCTGTTGCGACGGCTACCTGACATGACATGACCTGTATAAATTACATGGACACCGTGGGCGATTGTGCTTGTACAAATAATCCAGTCCTGTCTTGCATCATGTCTAGGAAGGGACTCCTGAGTACCACGGTCAGGAGTACCTACTAAAATGGACTAAGGCTAATAACTAGATTAATATATTAGTCATGAAGAGATTTTCCAGCTACAGGCAATCCCGTTACCTGGGCGCGCCTGGGATCTGTAGCCTGCCGTCGAGTAGGGCACATTTCCAGCACACTGTCATGTGTTGCACCCTTCAAGCTACTTAAGGGTTCATGCGTTTCCTGGACGATGTACCCACCTGAATTCAACCCCAATTTCGACCTGGGTAACCTGGATGGTCTGCAGGGCTTGTGGCTGTGGAATAATCTCACTGCATTTTGCTAGTAACTAGGCCGGTGATAACCCTAGTTAGTTAAAGTATCAAGCCGTAATTCTTGTTTGGCCGTGAAATGATTGGATGGAGTCTAACCAGTCTAGTCTTGCCCTGACCTTGTTCCAGATCACTACATGATTTGAATGCCTGTATTTATTTTACCGATAAATGGTGAGAATTCTAAGTTCTGTTCAGACGAAGGGTTACAACCCCGGTCCTTGTTTGGTTTACGGGTTGTAACCTGGTTATTTGAATAGTTCCATGGTTATCTCGTCGTATATCATCCTGATGTATTTTCTTTATTTCCAGTTCTTACCTTATTTATACTCTTGTGATGATTGCTGGTTTTAGTTCCTAAGTGAAGCTTCCTTTGTGGTACTTGCTCTTTCTGGGATCTGACCCAGCTGGTTTTGTATGGCCAGATTTCGGAGCAGCTCCAGAGGATCTACCGCTTTTCCAGCCCGATGGTGAACACCAGACGTAACCCGGGCAACGAGTGGGTTTATTTTTAGCTCTCCCACTTTATTGTAAAAATATTCTTTTGAGGCGTTTAGCCTACGAGCACCTGTTTAGCTCGATTGTACTTTACTTACTGTCTGCCTACGGGCTGTAACATGATTAACAGATCCTAGGGTTGATCATGTATGACTAAACTCTTGCTAGTCCTGACATTTTGTAACGACTAGCTTCATGATCAGCTGAATATGTAATATTTGGGACGCCTTATTATTGTATATTTAATGATCATACATCTTGTAACATTTACTTACTTGCTTGTGATTGAGACACTAGGCTTGTTCATGACCATAGGAGACTGTTGGCTTGTAGTAAACCCTCATGTATCTAGACAGCCGTGACCGTATAGCGAGATGGAATCCATTTCAATATACGTAGCTGGCTATGTCTGCCCCCGCTCTCCAGTATTCTGGTTCTGGGGCGTGACACCGACTCCAGGTCGAGCCGCCCGTACCTCCACCGAAAACCGCCCGGTCTCCGACTAAAACCCTCCACCATCGCCGCGACGAGTCGGGCGCCGACCTTCCTCCGCCACAACTGCGACCCCATTTCCAGCTCTCGTCCCGGCCGCCCGCGGCAAGTCTTCGTCTTCCTCCGGCTTCACGAGTCAAAACCCCCTCCGCTCCACCGCGAGCCGCGCGTGCGCAACCCGTCCGCCGCACGCGCCCGCCGCTCGTCTTTCCTACTCCGTCGATCTCCGCCCTTCCTCCCGTAGCTCCGGCCGCCGCGCATGCCGCCTCCGCCCCCACCGCGAGCGGCGCGCGAGACCTCCCCCTTGCTGACCGTCGCTGAAACCCTCTCCTACGAGGCCGCTCCTCCTCCGCGCTCTCGATCTCCGGCAAAGCTCCGGCCAAGCCTCCGCCTAAGCGCTTCGATTCCGCCGCCGACGACTTCGACTCCCCAAGTCTCCGATCCCCCGCCGAATCCCCTTCCTCTCCTCCCGAACTCCCAGCACACTCTCTCGATCTCTCTCTCCCCTCTCCTTTCTCTCTCCAATTACTTTTTATTTATTTATTTTTTTACTGTTAAAGGAACGGACAGCAGTGCTGTCACTTACATACTCTGTTATTATTATTATTATCTTTATTATTAACTTTATTATTATTATTAACATTATTATTATTATTATTATTATTATTATTATTATTATTATTATTATTATTATTATTATTATTATTATTATATTACACATAAATTGAATGCACTGAGAGTATATTTAAAGTAAATAATTTTATTATAAATTATAGTATTTGATTAATCAGTATGTATTATATTAGTATAGTATTATGGTTTGTGTTTATTATTAAAGGTATTATTGAGAGGAATGGGGTGGTATCCTAAATTATTGTATTTTCCTACCATTAGCTTTATTAATATTATTATTGCTATTATATACATATTATTTGCCTAAAACTATATTTGTAAAACTATAATATTAGGTTTGGACCCTACCCCTATTTTGAGAAATTAGATTAAAAAATATATATATATATATATATATATATTTAGATATATTATTCTAGCATTTTCTCGTCATTTCAACTCTATAGCCTTAACCTAAAAAGGTAGTTTGACAAAATTGGGTTTTAGCCCTAAAAACCATTTTTAGATTTTAATAGTTATCTATAAATATTTTAACTAATAAAATATAGTCTTCAAGGATTATAAATAGTCTTCTAAAAATCATAAATATTTTATTATCCATTTTTCTTTGATTTTCTCCTTTCCATGACCAATTCCGTTATTCATATTCCTTCGCTAATTTCGAGACTACCTTATGTCCATTCTAACCAATTTGACCCTTCTGGACCCAATGGAAGTGCCCGTGCCACCATCAGAGGTCACCTTGCATAGTTGTTGCACCGAAGTCATAACTCCATGCCAGTTTGATCATTGCAGCACACCAGAAGTACTACCAGGCAAGACACCTTGCAATTTGCTGTTTATTTATTTTAGCTCATATTTCATGCATTATTTATTTTCTTTATGCAAAATAAACTATGATACATGGCATAACCTGTTAGAACTTACTGTTCATTTATATTTTCTTCTATGTATTATTTTTCTTACACATTAAACCTAGATTTAAGGGACCACCTTTGTGTGTTGCATTCATTGGCCTTGAAACGTTGTAACACGAAGTTGTGTATCGTATGTAGAACACGGAAGTGCGTGATTGGCTGGCCACCAGTACGTACAAGCCGTGCGATAGGAATAACCGCTAATAGAGATTGTATGCTAGTTTGACTTAGCGGTTATAGAGGTTAATGTTGTTGATACAACATAATAGGCATTGGACGGAGAGGACAATTCCTTAGCGTATGGGCTTCGATGCACTTTTCCTTGTGACCCGGATTCTCTGCTGGAGATACGAGGTTGTTGACCCATGATTACTGACGGCCACTGACGTTCTGCGGAACGTCATGCTCTTATTGATTGGGCCTCTAGTGCCCCAAGAGAGGACTATGCCGATCCTATTTAGCCAGGGCCCATGCGTAGGAAAGATTATTCTTAACTACATTTTACTTAGAATCGATAGGAACCTTTATCCGTTAGGTACGAGTACTTTTGGTTTGGGTACTTGTATCTGACCGTGGCTTGGAACAATAACTTGTCGCGGATTAGTTTGCCACATCTTGTCCTTGTTTGGTTGTAGGTATGGCTTACTACTTCGATGAGAAGGTATTAAACCTTGTTGGGGTCCGGATACCATATTGGATTCATAGCATAGAAAGATACGTCACCGTGAATTACTTTACCATCTCCTGTCCTTGTTTGGTTGGGGGGATGGTAAGCTCGTTCAATAGGTGTGTATTGGACCATGTTATAATTCAATTGACTTATTTATTTGAGCAATATTTATTCAGTTTATATGGCATGATATTATGTGTCTTGTTACGTCCCTCTGAGGACCTGGTTATCTCGCCAGGTGTGTGCTATTGTCTTTCGCAGGTGCTCTAGCTCTAGCCGTGATCATAGCTATTTCTTCGAGGATGATTGCACTTGGATCGTCTTCGCTTCGCTCGTCCAAATTCATTTCTTTTCTCATGTATTTTCCTTTACTTGTTGGTAGTGGATTTGTCTCCGCCCAACATATTGTATCAAGATAATTCATTATCATCATATAATATCTTTTATTCATTTATTTGTGTGGATGAGATTAGTTGTGGTTCTACTGTATTTTACAACTTATGTATCCATACAAGATTTCCATATATTGGAATATACTTCGTATGAATACAACTGGCATGTCTACGTTCCTAATCCTACGTATTTTGGGACTGGGGCGTTACATGTTTTTGTGGTGGCCCATGCAGGTCAAGATAAATTGTTTGGTTACTTTACCGTACTAAGCAAGCCTGCGTATAGGATTAGAAGTTTAGGATCTCATCCACATACTTGACCTCTTTCCTTGATTTTATCTACCTTTAACTCATCAATTGAATCTTGCTTGTTTCCTTCCATCCCTATTCTTATCTTCCCTTCGTGCTTGCTAGAGATTGACCCTACTAGTTAGTTGTCCCAAAACACCATTAGTTTAATTCTTTAAGTTGGGTAGAATACCTTATGACCTAGCAACCCCTTTGACCTAGTGACCTATATTAGTAAGTTTACTTAGATTCTAGAATCTAACCCATCTAGACACCCAAAGACTTGGACAAGAAGACTATAGGATGAATGTATGAAGACCATCACATGACATGACTTATATCCTTTAGAAGTTCGAACCAACTTCTACTTTCTTCCAATCTTAGACTCCCGTGCCTATGTTTTACCACATTGACTAATGTTGCTACTATAATCTAGCTTTGCAAACTCATCCCTTTATCGAGTTTGTTCATGACTTATGCTATTGAGCGCGCTCACTAACATATTGTCTAATCAGAACCGGTGCATGATGGTCTGATCAACCGAGTGCACTTTGGTTCGCTTTTGTCTATTATTCTACGTGGATGGAACAAAATTTGAACTTGGCCTTTAGAATCCCATCCACGACTGCCTTGAAAATTCTTTTTGAAATTTTTCGGTCGCCTTTGAACCACGTATTCGTATTCGATAAATTCACCTTTGGAACCCTTTATCGCTTTCGTCTTCCTCCTATTTTAGAAGGACAAAATCCTTCGTGCCAAGTATCCCCTTTAGTTGCCCGATCACTTATGACCACTGTAATTAGCCATTACCAACCCGTGGCTATATCCTCATCCTAAAACTATTCGTTTTTCCCTTGATCCTAAACCTACCATCGTGACCTACTAAATGCTTGTTTGTGTTAAGGCGTTATTTCTTTGCCTCGTCCGAAGACTTGTCATACCCCTTGTACCTTCTCACCCCTACTAATTCTTAATTTTGAGGACGAAATTCTTTTAAGTTGGATAGGATGTAAAATCCCTAAATTTCATACTATTTTATTTTTATTAAATTTGGTACTGAATTAAAATTTCGTATTGTACGTCGCGTAGTCGTATTATACGCCGTACGCGAAAGTTCGTTTTTCGAATTTGCTCGACGAGTGCGAATATGTACGAGCGTACATATTTTAGAAAAATATTTTCTATCTTTTTATAGTTTCAAAATAATATACATAATAATTATTTTGTTATCGTACCCAAGTTTCCAAATTATTATTTTATTTATTATTTATAAAAAGACTTCGTGAAAACAGTTATTAATAATAAATAATATTATTCCCGTATACATATATATTTCATAAAGATTTATTAAGTTTATATTGTAAATAATAATGTATTTTTGAAATTAATTATTATAGTATTTTTGGAAAACATATTTTTAAATTATTGTGGCAATTTAAATTATGATTTGATTTTATGGACCTATTTAAATAATTAAATTAATATCTATGTTTGAAAGATGAGTTATCTTATTTGATTTTAAAATAAAAGATGAATTTAAATTTGATTTGAATTGGATTTGGATTTGGATTTGATTGATTTTAAATTAGTAGCAAATTATCTACTTTGGGTTTTAAATCTTTTCCTAATCCTATCCAAATGGGAATTCCCACATCCTATAAATAGGCAGGTACTCATCCATGTATTTTTATTCTCCACAAAATTCCATAACTAAACGTGTATCGTGTCCGTGTTCCACCATCCATAATCTTATTCTATTTTTACAATTACATCAATTCCTCGTGTCGAAAACATCCCCGACACGACTTCGACTCCACCCGTGTTATGTAGGACACAAACCCTAGCCCTAATCCTAACCCTAGCCTCCTCGGCCCACCGCAGATTAGCCAATCCTCCATCATCACCATGCACAACCACCTCCCTAAGCCAAACAACACCACCACCGTCATTATCATCTCTACCGCCAGCCGACCGCTCAACCACACTCCGCCAAGGTCCCTACAAAAATTTCTCGACCCCTTCACCGCGGTCGGGCCAGCGTGACCTCGCCTTCGGCCACTGGCCGAACCCCCAGATCCGAACCGACAGCACGCCACCAACTAGCCGTTCCACCACCGCCAACCCATAACACAACTAGCAAACCCATGCCCAGCCGTCCGACCACCACCATCCGCCACATCGACGACTCCAAACCCAATGACCAAGGAAAACCTAAATTAAAAACCACCACCACAGATTTACTCACCTCCGTCATCCATCGCGAGCGGCGTCCCCAGTGACCACACCCCGTGCCCGATGACCTCGACCCAGCCCATCGACGCCGCACTCCTACCGTGTTCCTCGTCGATGAGTCATCGCGTCCGCTGTGCAGCCTTCACCACCGCGACCTCCGCCGCGTCTTGCCGACTCCAGGTCGAGCCGCCTGCACCTCCACCGAGAACCGACCGGCCGTCGACTAAAACCCTCCACCATCGCCGTGACGAGTCGGGCGCCGTCCTTCCTCCGCCACAACTGCGACCCCATTTCCAGCTCTCGTCCCGGCTGCCCGTGGCAAGTCTCCGTCTTCCCCCGGCTTCCCGAGTCAAAACCGCCTCCGCTCCACCGCGAGCCGCGTGCGTGCAACCTGTCCGCCGTACGCGCCCGCCGCTCGTCTTCCCTACCCCGTCGATCTCTGCCCTTCCTCCCGCAGCTCCGGTCGCCGCGCCTGCCACCTCCGCCCCCGCCGCAAGCAGCGCGCGAGACCTCCCCCTCGCTGACCGTCGCTGAAACCCTCTCCCGTGAGGCCGCTCCTCCTCCGCGCTCTCGATCTCCGACAAAGCTCCGGCCAAGCCTTAGTCTCCTCAGCTGTCATAGCGAGAGCTCGCCCCTGGTGGCCTCCCCTGGTCTGCTGCTGATGCTGTGCAAACCTTTGTTGCTGAGTCTGTAAGGGCAGTCGTCTCTGCTGACCCGTCGGTGCCCTAGCTCCTCTTCCCTAGACTACGGCTCCATCCTGAGCCACACGATCTGAAGCTAAGGGACAGTCCTTCAGCTGATGCTCCGCTGATCCGCACAGTAGGCACTTGCACAACCTCCTCCTGTAGTCATTCCACCCATGCCCGGGCTTCTTGTAGAAGGGGCAAGTAGTGGCCTGCTGCTGCCTCGGTGCCTGCTGATGGCTCTGCCTCTGCTATTGGTGCGCCTGCTGGAAAGGCGCACGACCCTGACCATGATGTTTGCTGGTACTGAAATGGCCTCTGTTGTTGATGCTGGATATAGGGCCACTTAGCCGGGCCTGCACTGCTACCCGCTCTAAAAGTATCTCGACCCCTCTTGGTCTTCAGCTCCAAGTCATCCTCTGCTGCCAGAGCGCCCGCCAAAATCTGCTCAAAGGTAGCATCGCGGTCACTCTTGGTCAATGACTTGACCTCCTTGATCAAGCCCTTACAAAACCTCCTCTCCTTCGCTGCAACACTCAGCCCCTCCACAAATCTGCCCAGAGGCAGAACTCCCCCGCATACTCCTCCACTTTCAGGTTCCCCTGGACTAACACTCAAACTGGCTCTCTAAAGCACTAAGAGCCACATCCGAGAAAAACTTTTCCTTGAAAAGCTTCTTGAAAGCCTTCCAAGTCTGCCCATCGACCCCGACCATCGGATCGATGTGAAACCATGTCAAGGCAAGGTCGAACATCTGATTTCCCACCGCCTCAATTTGTAAATTATCCAGAATCTGTGCCAGATGGAAGGACCCCTCTATATGCTCAAACCAGTCATCTGTATACAAGATACCCTCTGTGCCACAGAAGTCCTTGGACTGCATCTTCTGAAAGTCTATAATGGTACCCGACCTCGGAGGTTGTGCATATCCTTTCTATGGCTGAGCTGTAGCCACCCTCTCAACTGTTGCCATGGCCACCTGGTGGGCATTCTCAATGCCCTACCTCATATCGACCGACTAACGATACTGAACGTCCATCATCTCTCAAAATAGTACGAACAGCTACGCTGCATCCACTGGTGATGGAGGTAGCGATGGCTGAAGAACATCCGGGATAACCGGGGCAGTCCTCGAAACAGGTAGAGGAGGACCCCCAAAAGTTGCAGATAATCCTATATGAGTAGAAGTAAGTGGTGTTGTAGCCCCAGTAGCCTGTTGAACCGGACTAGAGGTGGCAGACCTCTCGGTGGTCCGTTGGACCGGAGCGATATGACCTAATCTTCGACATCCTAAAGACAGATCAAACAAGGAAGTCAATACTGAGCTTGAAACGTTATTATCAATGAAGGATAGTATTATCTCAAAGAAGGCGGTTATCAGAAGAATTAAAGATGTCAAATATTAGATCAAAATTTTTCCTAGTTGTGATACCTTATAGCTTATATCCTATATCCTACTATAGGTTGTAGTAGTACTTTAGTCCGAGTATGTCACACCCTGGTCCCGTAGGACTGATCGTCCTCGCTAAGGCATGATGCCGCATGAGCCTAGATTGCGCTCACGCAAGGCGGGTTCCATAACGGCCGATTACAAAAGCTTGCGATGGGGTCGTCACACAGAGTCCCAAGCAGAAACATTGAATGAACAAGGCAACATAAGTATTGAACAAAATCAAAGTCTTTAATTGATACTTGAAAAGAGATTACTGATGGAACTGGGGATTCCTAGGACCCTAGTTTGGTGTGTGTATCGATTGATAGAAAGTTAAACAGATATAAATGTGTTCTAACCCTTCATAGGCGGAAACTAGGGTTCACGAATTATACCTGCGGCGGCGGTGGGAAGAAGACAATAGTTCCTAGTAATCTCAAGCAGTAACGACCCCAAGATCTTCTGCACGTTTTCATTCCTCGGGTTGGACGTTGTGTGGGCGACGATCTCCCAACCTTTTCTTCTCCTTGGCAGCCCCTTTTTTCTCTCATCACGTAGATCACGAATTTAGAGAAAGCTTCTTAGTTCTAATGATCATTTGGCGGCCAGAGAATAGAGGATATATATAAGGCTACGACAGGAGCCATAAGGAAAAATTAAGGTTTGGTCTTCTAACGGATCTCGGTGTACTGTGTTCAGCCCGAACACACAACACTGGCCAATTACCAATAGCTCAGTCTACTAATGAGCTATTGTTGCACTACCTTCCTAATCCCAGATTATAATGGTGGGCTCCTTCTATTATATGCTCGTTTGGCTCTCCATGTTAAGATATCAAATGTCCGTCGATCAGATTAAGTTACTGACAACTATATTGATCGACATTTTTTATCCTTAAGTAGTACCACTCAACTTTATTTGTCATGTCGGATATAATCCACCAACAGGGTTTATGTGACAACCCTTATGAGCTCCTTAAGGGGACATCATCAACCCGACGTATCGGGACATGGATTCCTTTTATAATCAACAGCCCATCATACATACAATGTTATTATCCAATTCATAGAAGTTGTTTACTCATAATGAATCTCACTCTTTTATGAGTCAAAGTAATGCACAATGCATATACATGTCTGTTATTATATCCGAATTAAGAGAACAAGCATCCATAATAACAAAGGTCTCTGTTCTCTTATGTAGTCAGTACAAAGAGAATAACCTCAAGTGGTCATGTTCAATACACACAAAGTGTACTAGTGTAAACCTATAGTCAAGATAGACTAATACCAGATTACACTATAACCTTCCAATAGATTATCCAAGTCCATCTAGGTTGTGAACCATTTATATATTCCATAGGAAACTGATAATATGATCTTCTATGTGACACCACACACCATATTATCTACAATATAGAGTATCAGACACTTGCATCAACACTTGTAACAAATACAATATGCAAATATTGTCCATATGATTCTCATTCAAAATTTAAGGAAATAAAGTTAATACAAAAGTGATGCTTTTAGTATATAACCCTAACAATCTCCCACTTATACTCAAAGCATTGCTTTTCAGTATATTGTTACAAATCTCCCACTTATACTTAAAGCCATGCTGCTACACATCTGACTCACACTCCCTCAACATGACTATCAAAAGACTTAGCCGGTAAGCTCTTTGTAAAGGGATCAGGTAGGTTGTCGGCTGATGTTATCTTCATCACAGCAACCTTTCCATTCTTTACGAAATCTCGTATCAAGTGGTACTTGCGCTCAATGTGTTTACCTGTCTTACGGGCTCGTGGTTCCTTCAAGTTTGCAACTGCACCACTATTATTATAATAAAGTGTAATAGCCTTAGGCAAACTAGGTACCACATCTAAGTCCAACATGAAGTTTCTAAGCCAAACCGCTTCTTTGGCTGCCTCAGAGGCTGTAATGCCCCAATCCTAAAATACTTAGGACTAAGTACATATCTATGCCAGCTGTACACATACGAAGTATACTCTAATATATGGAAATCTCATACGTGTACATAAGCTGTGAAATGCAGTAAACCATGATAACTAAATCTTATCCACAAAAATCAAAAGAATAGTAATATGAATCAACTCAATAAATTGTCATTCATACATGTAGTTGGACGGAGACAAATCCACTACCAACTATTTTAAATGAAATAAAATGTACAAGGGAATGATCGATAAAAATGGCAAGACAAACTAAGAGCAATCATCTTCGAAGGAATGGAGAAGATCACGGCCATGGCTAGAACACCTACGAAAAGTCACAAAGGACACACCTGGAGAGATCACCAGGTCCTCAGAGGGACGTAACAAGATACATAAAGAATATGCCACATAACTGAATATATATTATATGTCATCAATCACAAGTAAAGTAAAATAGTCCTAATTGTAACAAGATCTAATATCTAATCATCGAAATAGTGGACTACCCCTACAACCAAACAAGGACAAGGGGTAGTACACTATATCGTGATGCGACATTGTCCAAAGATAGTAATAGAACGGGGGTGATATGTGTTGGCCCATTGGTCATATGGTCAACCTGATTTTAATAATTGATCAAACTTTGTCTGGATATACGGGACATCTCAGATTCTTGGACATGATCAAGATTGGCTATCCACTGAATTCAAGACCGAAGATCTGTTTGCATACTCGAGTCTGTAAATTCCTTATATAATGTATTTTTCATTTTATTTGAGTCTAGGAATATGTTGTACACCGAGTCGTACTGGCAAATAGGCTATCCCTTAAATGAGTTCAAAATGTTTTTAAAATGACCTCTCAAAAAGGTTTACAAAAAGGTTTTCAAAAATCACCAAAAGCTTTTTCAAAAACCCTAACTAAACCCTGACTTAACCCTGACAGAACTCGGACCGAGTTCGGCCAGAGTTCGGCCAGAGTTCGGTTGGTGGCCGTTGTGATTTTGAATCCTTAGAACTTGGTCCTCCTGCAGTTGCGGATTTGACCGAGATTTGCTCAAAGAGTTCTGCCCGAATTCTGCCCGAATTCTGTCAGAAGTCTGCCTTTGGAACTCCTATAAATAGAGAAGGAGTTTGATCATTTCAACTCACTCATTCACTTTCAATCTTCTCTCTATCTAAAGCTTTCAGTCTTCCAAAGAGTTTTCTAGAGCTTTCAATTTCAGATCCCAAGCCAGTTACAATCCTCTAATCAATTTGCCAGTGCGGTACGGTCTAGAAGTTTCTGAGAGATTGTAATCAGAAGGCTTGATTGAAGAATACCTCTTCATATTTGAAGTTGGACGAGTTCTTCGTATCAAAGCTCGCGTTGTAGAAGTTGTAAGGACTTCATAAGAAAACTTGCAGTTTTTCCAATAGTGGATTCAACTGGTAGCAAGAGTTCTACCGACTGGATTAGTCCTCAACAGAGGAATACCAGTATACATCGCTGTCTTTGCGTTTGCTCTCTTAACTTTGCCTTTACATTATTTTTGTGATTAATATTCTGTGATTGTGCTGCTAACATTTTTAATTAGCATTATTCCGCTGCCAACTCTATTCACCCCCCCTCTAGAGTATTACGCTTTACTATTTCGTTCCTACAATTGGTATCAGAGCGGGTGTTACAGGTAAAGCAAAGGTAACAGTGCAATTATTTATTCATTTTAATTAACTGTTATATAGATCACAGCATAACACATGGCAACTGTGAAATTCATAAGTGAAGGCCAGGCCACAAACAGACCCCCACTATTTGATGTTACGAATTATACATATTGGAAAACACGGATGAGTTTCTTCTTGAAATCTCTTGACTTTGATTTATGGTCCATTGTTCTTGATGGCTATCAAAAGCCACCTCGTATAAATGTTGATGGAGTTTTAGTTGAAAAACCCCATAGCAGATATACAAAGGAAGAAAAGAAAAGGGCCAGTCTTGACGCACGTGCCATTAATGCTCTTTTTGTGCTTTAGATAGAACTGAATTTAACAGGGTGTCTATCTGCACAACAGCTAATGAAGTGTGGAAGCTACTTGAAGTCACACATGAAGGCACGACTCAAGTCAAAGAATCTAAAGTCAATAGACTTACTCAAGAGTACGAGGTGTTCAAGATGAAGCCCAACGAAACAGTTACACAAATGTTCGAGAGGTTCTTGGATATTGTAAATCCTTTGTCCTCCCTAGGCAAAGATTACAGTAACCATGAAAAGATTCGTAAACTCCTGCGAGCTCTCACCAAGAACTGGATTCCAAAGGCTACTGCAATCATTGAAGGGAACGACCTCACAACTATGTCCCTCGAAGTACTCATGGGTAAGCTACTCACTCATGAACTGGAGCTACAAGATTTTGAAGAGCCTGCACCAAAGGAGAAGACGATCGCTCTCAAGGCTCAGCACAGAAAAGCTGCTGAAGATGACTCAGACAGTAGTGGATCTGACGCTGAAGATCAAGCACTCCTAGCAAGGAAGTTCAAAAGATTCATGAGACATGAGAAGAGAGTCAAAGAGAACAACAGCAACAACTGGTACCAAGAAGATGCTGTCTGCTATGGTTGCAAGAAGAAGGGACACATGAAGAAGGATTGTCCCACAAACTCATCATCAAGCAAGAAGAGCAACAGGTATGAAAAAAGGAACCTGAAAAGATCAATATCACGGAAGTATGCCAACACTAGCATATGGCATGAAAGTGAAGCCAGCGACTCAGAAGACGAACAATCAGAAGACGCTGCAAACGTATGCTTTATGGCATCCGATCAGGTACCTACTGAACCTGTAGTTGATACTTATGATGACTTCACCTTTGAGTAATTAGGAGATGCCTTCAGTGACCTGATGACTGATTACAGGAAACTGCGTAGCAAGTATCAGACCTCTAAGAAGGTACTCAAAGAGTATAAAGGTGAAATAGGTAGACTTACCGACCTACTAGCTAAGGTTAGAAATAATGTTAGTGAGTCTGGTGAGCTTTCTTCAATAAAGCTCTTATTACACGAGACTACCAAGTCATCTGAAGAGAAAGACAAAATTATTGACCAACTCAAGGAAGAACTTTCTATAGAGAAAAAAAGTCTTCGATGTGCACAAATCAGAATGGAATCACTCACTTCTGATTATACTAAGTTGTATGACACTTCTAAAAGATTGGAAATTAGGTTAGGAAAACAGCCTGAGCCTGCTGCTTCCTACCCTAATACGTGTCACTTACCGAAAAATCGGAACATTCCCAAACCAAACACTGTCAGACCTAACCCTATAAAACCTTTACCCCAAAAGGTTAAGCCCAAACAAGATTATAGGTATGCTTTCTTCTATACTAGAAAACCCAAACCTACCAACCATGCACACCACTCAGCTTTCAACATTCGACATGCACAATGTCATTATTGTGGCCTCATTGGTCATATTTCATCTGCATGTAGAATAAGAAAGCTTGTAGATTTAAATATTTATGCCTGGATACCAAAAGCTAACAATTCAGGACCTTACAAGAAATGGGTACTAAAAGTTTTATCTGCAAACTATTTTGTAGGTGAAACACCCTTCACATGCTAGAAGCAAATGGATCCTCGACAGCGGTTGCTCACGGCATATGACCGGTGACGCTATCCTATTTGTAACACTGTCGAAGAAAACGAAGGAAGGCTATGTCTCCTTCGGTAATAACTTGAAAGGGTATATTATTGGTATCGGTGATGTTGGTAAGTCTCCCTATCCTGTAATTAAGGATGTCTGTCTGGTTACCGAGTTGAAACATAACCTACTCAGCATAAGTCATCTAGCTGATCATGATTATGGCATCAACTTTGGCAAAGACAAATATACTATAGTTGATAGCTCAACTGGTAGTACTATCTTTGAAGGTATCAGGGAAGACAGTATATATGTTTTCTATTTGTTAGAAGAAACTATGATGCTTAATGGCCAAAAGTGATGAGAGTCATTTGTGGCATATGAGACTCGGTCACGCTAATATGGATACAATATCAAGATTATCCACAAAGAAGCTAGTACGCGGTTTATCGGACATTACATTCAAGAAGGATTCGGTATGCAGCCAATGTGAAAGGAACAAAGCTACCAGATTCAAATTCAAGTCAGTAAACGCAGTATGTACTACTAGACCTTTACAATTGCTTCATATGGACTTATTTGGTCCTAGCAGAGTTGCTAGCCTCGGAGGTAAACTTTATGCTTTTGTAATTGTAGATGATTTCTCTAGATACACGTGGGTATATTTCTTGACACGCAAGAATGATGCATTATCCGAAGTTGTCGCCTTTTGCAAGAAAGTTCAGAATGAAAAAGGTTACATGATCACTCGATCATGGTGGCGAATTCGAGAATGCTGATTTTGAGCAATTTTGTGACACACACGGTTTTATACACGAGTTCTCCTGCCCTAGGACTCCACAACAAAATAGAGTTGTGGAACGTAAGAATAGAACTCTAACCGAAATGGCCAGAGTGATGTTAAACCAGTTTAGTCTACCCAAATATTTCTGGGCTGAAGCTGTCAATACAGCTTGCTTTGTTCTCAATAGAGTTCTAATTCGACCCAAATCGAAGAAGACTCCATTTGAGTTATGGTTTGATAGAATTCCTTCAGTTTCTTACTTTAGAATATTTTGCTGTAAATGTTTTTTTCTTAATACAAAAGACAATTTGGGAAAATTTGATGAAAAGGCCGATGAAGGTATATTTTTAGGTTATGCGGCCAAGAACAAAGGATACAGAGTCTTCAACAAAAGAACCATGATCATCGAAGAGTCAATCAATGTCACCTTTGATGAACTAAATCAGATGATGATCGATGACAATGACGAAGATCCAACTGTACCAAGCTCAACATCAGCTGATCCTCAACCAAGCTCTGTACTAGCGGAACCTCCTAGAGAAGATCCAGGAACCAGCTACCTTCAGAATCTACCGAAAAGGTTGAAATTTACAGCTGATCATCCAAAAGATTTGGTAATTGGTGATATTACCAAAGGAGTAAGTACTCGTACATCCTGTAGAGATATTGTTTCTAGTGTTGCATTTATTTCACAGCTAGAACCCAAAACTATTGATGAAGCATGTAGTGATAGTTTTTGGATAGATGCTATGCAAGAGGAATTAAACTAATTTGAACGGAATCAAGTTTGGGAACTTGTTCCCAAGCCTATTGATCATCCGGTCATTGGCACCCGTTGGGTATTCCGAAATAAACTAAATGAGAATGATTTAGTGACTCGTAACAAGGCTCGACTCGTAGCTCAAGGATACAATCAAGAAGAAGGTATCGACTACGATGAAACTTATGCCCCAGTTGCGAGATTAGAATCCATTCGCATGTTATGTGCATTTGCATGTTTTCATGATTTCAAACTTTTTCAAATGGATGTCAAGAGTGCTTTTCTAAATGGCTTTATAAAAGAAGAAGTTTTTGTAGCACAACCTCCAGGTTTCATAGATTTTAAAAACCCTGATCATGTTTTCAAGTTGAAAAAAGCTCTATACGGTTTAAAACAAGCCCCTCGTGCTTGGTATAATCGTCTAAGCTCTTTTCTACTTGACAACGGCTTTTCAAAAGGCAAGGTTGACACTACACTGTTTATTAAGTCTTTTAATGGCAAACTTCTTTTAATTCAAATCTATGTTGATGATATTATATTTGGATCTACTGATGAATCTCTGTGTCAAAAATTGTCTAAGTGTATACAGAATGAGTTTGAGATGAGCACGATGGGAGAGCTGAAATTCTTTCTCGGATTACAAATCAAACAAACTGATAATGGGACATTCATAAATCAAGCCAAGTACACAAAAGACTTGCTAAAGAAGTTCGATCTGGACAATGTCAAACCTATTGGCACTCCAATGGCAACTACAATAAAGCTTGATTCAGATGAACAAGGCAAGCCAGTCGACACACGTAAGTATCGAGGTATGAAATTGGTAGTTTACTTTATTTAACTGTTAGTCGTCCAGATATAATGTTTAGTGTTTGCCTGTGTGCACGTTTTCAAGCTAACCCAAAGGAATCACATTTGTCTGCAGTTAAGCGTATCTTTCGATACCTTAAAGGCACTTCTTCTGTTGGCTTGTGGTATCCCAAAACTAAGTCCTTTGACCTTATTGGTTATTCGGATGCAGATTTTGCTGGATGCAAAGTTGATAGAAAAAGTACCAGCGGCACTTGTCATTTCTTAGGCAAGGCTTTAGTCTCATGGTTTAGTAAAAAGCAAAATTTTGTAGCCCTATCAACAACAGAGGCTGAGTACATCGCCGCAGGACGTTGTTGTGCTCAGATTTTATGGATGAAACAAACCCTAGAAGACTATGATTTATTTTACACACATATTCCCATTTTCTGTGATAACACGAGCACTATTAATTTGACTAAGAATCCAGTATGTCATTCTCGTACTAAACATATCGAGATTAGACATCATTTTCTTAGAGATCATCATCAAAATGTAGCCCTATCAACTAGCTGACATCTTTACTAAACCTCTAGCGGAAGATCATTTCAATTATTTACGTCGAGAATTAGGAATTTTAGACGTCAATAATATTAATTAATTTTGTTTTATGATTATATACCATTATGCAAAAACTGTGTTAGAGACAAGCCAATAAAGAGTCTGTTTGTCACCACAACTACGGTTGAAGCGAAGCGGTACTTAAGAGTTCCCCGGTGAACCTCCGCCAGCTGGGACAGTACTCCTACAGCTAATCTGAGACAGTCGCTGTGTAACGACATTTAATTCATAAAATAATATTAATTATGTTAATTGAAGGCTAAAATAACTAATCTTTGAATTAAATATTTGAAATGAGACAATGAAAAAGAATGGCAAAAATCAACTATGAAGAACCCTAGGCGAATTCGGCCAGAGCTCTGACCGAATTCGGCCCGAGTTCGGTTGAGGGTGTCTGGTTATATATACAGAATTCGAGCAGCCCTTCTTCTTCATTACTTCCAAATTATTTCAAACAGCAGCAGCAGCCGACCCGAGCACCAAAACCCTAGTTCTTCACCACCCTATTCCATCCAATCCAAGTGGTGAAATCTCTCCAAAATTTGGAATCGTGCGGAGATCGTCGTTCTCTACGACATATCTTGATTTCGTGAGGTATAACTCCATCTCTCTCCACCTTTCAATTAGTGCATTTTTGCACATATGGCACCTAAATTCAATCCAACTAAGAGGAAGAAGACGACTCCTAGTGAGGAAGGGTCATCTTCGCATCCGCATACGGATTCCCTGTTCTCGTCGGTCCAAACGAGCGACGGTGCGTTCGACGGGTTTTTCTTTCAAACCCTCGACCAAGCCCTACTGTGGTATGGTGATTTTTCTATGCGATCCATATGCACAGGCGCTCCAGTCAAGTGGACTGTATTTCCTGATCATCGTCATTTATTTGAGGCATTAGGGTTACATCTTTTTGTTAAAATCTGCTTCCCTATAGCAACTAATGCCATTAGATTATTTTATTGCAATTTCATGTTAGACACTTTTGATGTGAGCACTCGTGTTGGAGGTATTGATATCAATTTCGATGATAGCCTCTTAGCGAAGATCCTTGGTATCCCTAACGAAGGTGAACCGCTAGTCGATATCACTGATTTTGATTTTCCCGAAGGCACAACACTCGGAAGTTTCAAAGCAGAACTTTGTGCACCTGATAGAGTACGCTCTGGAAAGTTCAAGGCTAACAACCTGAACTTGTTTAACTAAGAATTGCATCGCATCATCTATTCCACTATTCTTCTAAAATCCACTTCCAAGGATGATGTGACATCTCTTGAGCTGTCCGCCATGTACCACATTCTTAAGGGGATTCCATTTTCTGCCCCTAAGACCATGATTCAGATGATGGGTTGTTGTCGTGCAAGAGATAGAAATCTCTCTTACGCGATGATTCTCCCACGCATCTTTCAGCGCTTCGATATCGATCTGTCGACTTGTACTCAGGACCCTGAGCCCAAGTTTCTTCAGTTATCTCGTCGTAGCATAACTGCTAGAGCTCCACCTACTGCACCTCCTCCACCACCTCATCAGTATGCCATGACATTTGAGGGCATACATCAGCATTTATCTGCTTTGCACTTCTCGATGACGGATATGGCTCGCGAGCGTGAGTTCCGCGACGTAACCCGTTATCAGGCGATGGCAAACTCCTTGGCTGATCTTCGTTTCGCTCAGACTGGTCATTCAGCCGGTTCCATCCCTCGAGATCCAACTTTTTCGGGTTACCGTTGTGAGGATGAGGCTGTCCATGCCTACTTCCAGCCAGGTAATGCCTATGATTGGTATCGTGCTCCTCGTCATTACGTTGGTGAGTTCTATGCTGGTGCCCCTACTCATCCTTCTGGCGCTGGTACTTCTGGTGCTGGTCCTTCAGGACATGCTGGTCGAGCTGATGTTGATGATGACGAGGATAGTGATGAGGAGATGTGATTTGATTTTTTTAGTGACATTTTATTGTACACTTGGAAATGCTCCAACATTCCAAGTTTTTATCAGTACTATTTGATTTTTTAGCAGTACTTTCTAGTTTGCTTCAGTATTATTTTCATTTATGGACATGTTTATGGTGTTTCAGTTATGGCATTTCAGTTTATTTCAGCACTTTGTTTCAGTTTTAGCACTATCTCTTTATACTGCTTCTTCATTACAAACTGTCTGTGAAATAGCATGCCTGAGATTTTTTTTGTTTTTGAAACACTACATGCCTGTAATGATATTTCTCTAATTTTTATGCCTTATTTCTTTTATATGTTTTCTCACTATTTGTTACTTATGCATTGATTGCGGGGGAGCCTATTCTTTTGCAATTATTTTGCTAAGTGACAAAGGGGGAGAAAATTAAAGATCTAACATTTTTTTTGAGAATACAGGATATGAACAATTCTACTTCTACTTTTTGATATTTTTGAACAAGCTTAATGTTATATCATTCATAGTTTGTCAATTATCAAAATGGGAGAGATTGCCGAATTCTGGCCGAACTCGGTCCGAGTTCTGTCAGGGTTAAGTCAGGGTTTAGTTAGGGTTTTTGAAAAAGCTTTTGGTGATTTTTGAAAACCTTTTTGAAAACCTTTTTGTAAACCTTTTTGAGAGGTCATTTTAAAAACATTTTGAACTCATTTAAGGGATAGCCTATTTGCCAGTACGACTCGGTGTACAACATATTCCTAGACTCAAATAAAATGAAAAATACATTGCATAAGGAATTTACAGACTCGAGTAGGCAAACAGATCTTCGGTCTTGAATTCAGTGGATAGCCAATCTTGATCATGTCCAAGAATCCGAGATGTCCCGTATATCCAGACAGAGTTTGATTAATTATTAAAATCAGGTTGACCATATGACCAATGGGCCAACAATATGACATTGACGAGGGTTACCTAACCATTCTAATGTGTATATGTAGTTAAGAACAAACCTTCAACGCATAGGCACTCTGGCTTAGGTGCAGGAAACTCATGTATGGTCCTACCAGGATACCAGGGACCTCAAAGCATAACATTTATCGAATGTCAGAGGCCAGCAGAAAATCAGGTATTAGGATCCAGGACCGTATCTCCAGCGAAGATAACCGACAATAGTAGAAAAGTGCATGCGTGGCCCATATGTCAAGGAACTGTTCTTCCCACCCAATGCCTAGTAGAGTCACATCCATGACTCCTATACCTCTACTAAATGCCAAGTCTCCTAACATGCCTCTATTAGCAGTTAGCCCTAACGCATGCGCGCAGGTGATCAGCCATCACACAAGTACCTCTACATGCTACTCATCTCATACATACCTCGTGGTACAACTGTGCTAAGGTTTACGTTATACACTACATATGGTAGTCCCTTAACTCTATGTCCATATGCAATCAAAGGATAATAAGTAAAGTAAAGCTAATACCCCTGAGCAGGTAATAAATCAGGAACTGTAATAATGGTACAGCTACAAGAACTGAAACTAAGTAAACAGTGATATGCAATAATAAAAATGTAGACTAAATATAAACAGTAAATATGACAAGATATCTTGACTGAGGTTATGTGCAAAAGGGCGACGTCCAATAGCTCGAACCGTCAAAATAGTGAAGCGATGAAAGCCAAATCCCGCATACGTCCTCGAATACTGAAATAAATACCACGAACATGTTCGGAATATAAGATATATCTAGGAAATACTTGTTCAAAAGTCCAATTCTGAAACAGGGACAAAATCATAATTTCGGGTCAAAACAATGTTCATCGTTGGACCCATTTTGAACCGAAATACGTGCCAGAACCTAAGGTCTCTAAAGTCGCCAAACTATATGTCTACGGGTCCGATTTGAGGAGACGAACACAACCGTATATCCAAAGTTGGATTCCGGTGGGCCATGCACAATTTTGCCCGTTGGATCGGGTCGCGGGCCAGCCAAATAGGCGTTCTGACCGACCTTCTCCGAATCAAACCAAACGTGGCATACAAGACCAAAAAAATGACACGATCCTGTTGGCGTAAGATTCGTTTCGATTCGACGAACGTGCACAAAGTTATGGCCAAGTTTGCAAAAGGTCGATACGGGGGGATCTTGACGGATACGCACTGATTTCGTCGCGCACACGCAACGAAATCGAGTTCCGTCAGTTCCCACATGTCGGCAACATCCATACGTGCCTTTCGATGCATATAGTTTGCGACCACGTCACCCAGTTTGTCGGGGTGCACGCCGTATCGGAAAGTTTTTCCAAGTTTTGATTCTTGAAAAACAGATTTTTATTGAATTTCAACAATGAATAACTTTCTGTGTAATAATTGAAAATTAATTCTTCAAAAAGGAATTTGATCTCGTATAGGTTGTCTCTAACTGTTTTAAATTAGATTTGGTAAACTGTTAATAGGTCGACAGTAATTTGCCTTCCAAGTTGGTGTCTGGGCTGCTCTAACACCCTGTATAGGGACGAGTTTTCGTCGATTTTTCGACTAGCTTCTCTGTTGATATGGGGCATATAAAATCAAACTAGTTTCTAGGCCTCATAGCCGTATAGGTTGTATTTACACTGAATCAATTGGTTCGTAATTTTGCTATGTGACGAAAAAGAAAGAGCGCGATGAACTGGGGTACCTGGGTTCGGTTGAAACAGAGCAGTACTTTATTTTATGGTCGGTCTGACAGCTCTGGCGGTGGTTCTGGTGGTCGCGCGACGGCTGCAGATGACGGAGGGATGCGCGCATCCGTCGGGGTGCTAGAGAGTCGCTGTGGGAGGTCGTAGGTCGATCTCAGAAGGTTTTCGTTACGATTTTTTTCCAAGACCTCGACACTGCCGCATGTTATATGTGGTTTTAAATCAGATTTTAATACTCGATTTAAATCAAATTTTGGATTCGATTTCATTCAAATCGATAGATGATCAGATTGGATTTAGCATGATGGGATTTGATTCAAAATTGGAAGAGGTTCTATCGATTTTTGAAGAGTTCCCATTTTGTTTCCTATCCGAGAACCCATAGCAGGCTGCGGGAGAAATACGAGGGAAGTAACTCGCGAGAATTTTATTTTCTCGCGAGTATTTGTATTTTTTTTCTTCTAAATACTATATATATTTAGATATAATATTATGAATATTAAATCTTAATAATTCTATAAAAATTTATAAAATCCACAAAATATTTTTATAAATATTTAAATTTGAACATTTTCCTACTAGCTACTTGACATGTAGCATTTTACCCACTATTAACAAAATAGCGAAGATCATTAAAATTTATTTTAGAGCTTAAAAAATACTGTAACATTAACATTAAAATAATAGCAAGATTTTCTAACCTTTTATAATAAAAAAATACTATAATTATATTATTATTTTATACTATTTAACACATAAACTCGTACCCTTTAGCCATGTATATATTGAAATGAAATTTTTTAAACTTGCTACCAAAATATACCTACAAGAATATAAAATTAAAAAGTCAATTAGTTAATAATAATTATCAAATATTTGGTGAGAAAAAATTACTAAATTTTAGGGGATTTACAGCCTACCCAACTTATGACAATTTCGTCCTCGAAATTAAAAATAATTATAATATCAAGGATGCGAGATTTGGTACGGAGGGAGAGTAGGTACGTGAAATCGTAGCTCAATTTTTGAAAGGATGGAGGGGTGGTTATCATAGGAATCCCAATTGATATCATATTCTACAAGATGGGGTATGCTTCCTTCCAAACTCTACCCAACTTATAGAAGTTGGCCACCCGTAGAGATCGTCGTAATTACAAGACTTTGAGGAGGACAATTTCTAGGGAGGAGCATGAGAATAATGGACACTTCTGACCGCAGTCTCGGATTCTAAGTGAGCCTCGATAACACCATGACGTTCTTGGTCAATAACTACTATAAGAAAGTTACTACAATCAAGCATTGTCACTCTAGGGGTCATGCTTCTGACAAGCTGGTAGCGACCTCTTGTTTGAATATACCAAGGTGTGTCGGTTCAGAAGGATTCGTTCTACGTCTAACATAGAAAACTAAGAAGTGAGCTTAAAAAACTTAGGGAAAGAAGAATTTATGGCCAAGTGATGAGAATCTATGATAATTAAAGAACCCATGCTAAAGAATATGATTAGGCAAGTGCTTTGAATCTCTAAGTCATAATGACTAATATGTGTGGGCTGATGTTTGGTGTTGTGTAGGAGACATGCGCTTGCTTGTTGGAAGGCATACGTCATAGGTGTGCTATGTCTTGCATAGATCTTGAGTATTCAGTTTAGTTAAGGGAATGGGTCGATATTTGCATGGCTAAAATCGAATAGATCAAATTTGGGTCTCTATGGTTTGTTTTAAGAAACAATGTGTCATACAAGTGGTGTAATTTAAATGGAGCACTGGAAAGTTCGTTTGTGTGGGACATGTATGTCATGTGAGTAGCATGACTAGTCTAGTTCGTGAGTGTGAACTTTATCGAAAGGAAAAGGCTACTATTGTGCTTCAATTATCAAAATCACGGTTGAGGGTATCAAATGATACGAATATGAGTCGACGTTATGAACCATTGGATTATTAGCCTAATTGGACCAATCGTTTCCAACTGCTTGCTAATTCCAAGAATCTTATGTTTCTTAGAGAGGCTTGCAATCTATTTGCCTCGAAAATTTTGTTCTTGATTTAAACCAAAACGATTTTATGATATAATGGACTTGAAGAATTTAGGTTGCAATCTTTTATCGTAGTTATCTAAACGCACGAGCAAAGGGATATAAAATGCAAAATAAAAGATCGTTTCATAAATTCCAAACAGACGAAAAGTCACGATTGTAATCTCATTCTGAGAGGTAGAGTATAATAGTTCAATGTTCTACCCAACTTATATAAGTTGGTTAATCGGGAAAAGCTCAGTAATAGGGCTTCTAAGAATGTCAAATTTCAAGGAGGTATATGGAAGTATGAGGTATTTTCAATCATAGTCACGGACTCTATAGGAAGTCTAAGTATTACCTATTTAATATGGCCCATATATTAACTATGTTTGGTCAAGACAATAGGAGAGGTCTTGGTCAAGTATATCTGGAAGCAAGTTGGCACCGAGAGATGCATAACACAGGCTACGAAGAGATACAGTTACGAAATCTATGGAAGAAGAATTAGTGAGCCAAGAGGTGGAGCCTACATAATAGGGGTGAGGGCCTATTTCATCAAGTTTGGTTCTATAGTCCAAATATGGCGATGGGCTATGATGGTTTTAACTGAGTCTCAATAGGTTCCCTAATTGGACTTCAATCTTTGATTGCATGAACTTTTGATTTTAATCTATAGTGGTTGGACAAAATTTCGTGGAATTAATTTAAACCATCCCTATTAGGTTAGGGTAATGTAGAATAGGTTCAAATTCAAGTGGTTGGGCAAATTTCCCACCGGGTTGGTAGAATAGGTTCTGTAAGTCATGAGACACGCATTCCGTGACTTTTGTGTTTAAGTAGCACAAGAGGCCTCTATTGACTGGCACACTAGTGGCATATGTGTAGAGGACTTCGAGTAGATCACAACCACATATTGGTCCAAAAGATTTGAGTCAAGGTTGGATCTCTAACTGCAGTCGAAAAGTACATCGGTGTTATGGTAAGGGTTATCGCTAGTCTCTTTTGACCTGAAAGTCGTATCATAATAATAGAGCACAAGGAGATGTGTTTGAGTGGGACATAATATGTCTACTTGAAGGTGGACTTGTCTAGGTTTTGCATATGGAAGGTAACAGCTAGTACTATACTCCAATTATCAAAGTCACGGTAAGGGACACCAAAAGATCTAAAAAGAAAGTGGGAGTTAACAAGTCACTAATTATCATCCTAGTGAGAACCAATTTACTTCCATCAATCGGTGATCCCCTAATTCCTAAAAGTAAGAATGGCTTACAATCTATTCACTCTAGAGACTAGGACATAGTTTTAGGAATAATGAGGTTAGGAATATTTGAGTCGCGACATCGTACCTTAACCTTTGGTAATAATAAGTCACGATGTGATCGATAACATGATATGGTAGTTATGAATCGATTTCGAGGATCGTATCCCGAGTCCTATTAAATGGAATGATTGCGTATAGTGGTACATGAGTCGATAAGAAGGAATGATCCGCTTGTCCTTAGTATACGAGTGTCTATCGGTGTGATAACAAACTCTAAAGCACGACATATGAATGATCTCGACGACTAAGTCGTAAACTTCTCTTTGTGTTAAGTTGGTCAGACTATAGTCATAAGGTTTCTAATAGTGTTGCACGTAGTGCTCATGCATTATTTGTTGATAACTAGTAAATCAACAAGATGGAGTGTTTAAGCTACAGATATTGGCTAAGATGGTGAATGTGTTGTTCTAATGCTAATTCACCTCTTTAAATATAAAATTGTATAACTTGAATGATGCATGTGGGATCCCAATCTCAGGATGGGTGTCTACCCTAGTTATGGTAAATGCTTGCCCTTGTTTCTATCTATTCTTCTTATGTCTAAACTACGGGCTTGGTCGAGTAAAGGTTGTGTTAAGACATAGGGATTGCTAGTTAAAGCTAGATTAAAGAAAAGTATTTAGAGACCCACAATAATTTGTTTCTTACGAATAGTTAGTCTCCTAGGTTGGTGTTTTGACTAAGGATAAGATCCTAATCATTCTCAAATTCAAATGACTAGAAGGTCAAGATATTATTTTCAGGGTCGAGGGGAGGACAAGTAACTCAAGACAAGATTATAGTCACCTGGTTGGCCGATGGTAGCTACACTTGTGTATACAACTATCATGGCCATGGGGGATATTCTGTATTTATTTATCAAATACGAGCGTTCATCTTTCCAAATTAGTGAAAGATAAAAGCAAATTAAGAGTTCAAGAGAGATGTCATCGAATACAATTACGTGCTTTAAGGCGAATGTATAATTCAAAAGGAATTGTCAATGCAGTCGCGAATAAGATCTTAGATACCTTGATATCTCAATCCACGTAGGATAAATAAATAAAGAGCGAACCAAATGCACTATGGTTGATCAGACCATAATACTTTGATTCTAATTAGACAATATGCTTGTGGGCGTCCCCAGGATACATAAGTCCGGAACAAGCTCGATAAAGAATAAGCTTGCAAAACTAGGCTATAAATAGCGTCATCATTCATAGTATTTCAAAGTATAGGTACAAAAGATAATGATGAAAGCAGTTATAAATAGTTCAAGTTTCATAAGGATCTAAGTCTTGTTTGGTGTTCCGGCTTATACAGTCGTCCTACTGTCTCTTGTATCAGGCCGTGGTTGACCAATGGAGTATGGGCTACTAAAACTCTATATTCTAGGCAAACATATCTTCCTACACTAGCATGTACTCAGTGCCACCCGGTTATACTTCATTAATGGATTATAAGAACAAGGGGTGATAGGCGGTGAGGCATACTACCCAACTTATAAGTCAACTAACGGAGTAACTTAGAAATATAACACATACTCGTATGGGTTATCTTCCTAACCTCTCAATCAAGCACGAAGGAAAAAGATAAGATTTATAGTGAAAGAAATCAAGCGGAAGGAAGTTAAGGTAATCAGATGAGAGTTCGAATTGAATTCAAGGAAGGAGGTCAAGTGTGTGGATTAGATTCTAGACTCTAATCCTATCTGCAGGCTCACATCGGTATAGTAACGTAACCAAAGTGATAAACTCGACCTGCATGGGCCACCACAAAACATGTAACGCCCCAATCCTAAAATACATAGGACTAAGTACATATCCATGCCAGCTGTACACATATGAAGTATACTCTAATATATAGAAACCTCGTATGTGTACATAAGCTGTGAAATGAAGTAAACCATGATAACTAAATCTCATCCACAAAAATCAAAAGAATAGTAATATGAATCAACTCAATAAATTGTCATTCATATATGTAGTTGGGCGGAGACAAATCCACTACCAACACTTTTAAATAAAATAAAATGTACAAGGGAATGATCGATAAAAATGGCAAGACAAACTAAGAGCAATCATCTTCGAAGAAATGGAGAAGATCACGGCCATGGCTAAAACACCTGCGAAAAGTCACAAAGTACACCTGGAGAGATCACCATGTCCTCAGAGGGACGTAACAAGATACATAAAGAACATGCCACATAATTGAATATATATTATATGTCATTAATCACAAGTAATATAAAATAGTCCCAATTGTAATAAGATCCAATATCTCATCATCGAAACATTGGACTACCCCTACAACCAAACAAGGACAAGGGGTAGTACACTATACCGTGATGCGACATTGGCCCAAGCTACTAATGGAACGGGGGTGATATGACATTGACGAGGGTTTCCTAACCATTCTAATGTGTTTATGCAGTTAAGAACAAACCTTCAACGCATGGGCACTCTGGCTCAGGTGCAAAAAACTTAAGTATGGTCCCACCAGGATACCAGGGACCTCAAAATATAACATTCATCGAATGTCAGAGGCCAGCAAGAAATCAGGTATCGGGATCCAGCGGAGATAACCGACAATAGTAGGAAAGTGCATACATGGCCCATACGTCAAGGAACTGTTCTTTCCATCCAATGCCTAGTAGAGTCACATCCATGACTCCTATACCTCTACTAACTGCCAAGTCTCCTAACATGCCTCTATTAGCAATTAGCCCTAATGCATGCGCACAGGTGATCAGCCATATCGCAAGTACCTCTACATGCTACTCATCTCACACATACCTCGTGGTACAACTGTGTCAAGGTTTATGTTATACACTACAAATGGTAGTTCCTTAACACTAGGTCCATATGCAATCAAAGGATAATAAGTAAAGTAAAGCTAAGATCACTAAGCAGGCAATAAATCAGAAACTATAATAATTGTACAGCTACAAGGACTGAAACTAAGTAAACAGTGATATGCAATAATAAAAATGCAGACTAAATATAAGCAGTAAATATGGTAAGGTATCTTGCCTGAGGTTGTGTGCAAAAGGGCGACGTCCAATAGCTCGAACTGTCAGAATAGTGAAGTAATGAAAGCCAAATCCCGCATACGTCTTCGGATGATAAAATAAACACCACGAACATGTTTGGAATATAAGATATATCTTAGAAATGCCTGTGCAAAAGTCCAATTCTGGAATAGGGGCAAAATCGTAATTTTGGGTCAAAACGATGTCCACCGTTGAACCCGTTTTGTACCGAAATACGTGCCAGAACCTAAGTTCTCTAAATTCGTCAAACTATCTGTCTACGGGTCCGATTTGAGGAGACGAACCCAACCGTATGTCCAAAGTTGGATTCCGGTGGGCCGTACACAATTTTGCCCGTTAGATCGGATCACGGGCCCGCCAAATAGGCATTACGGTCGACCTTCTCAGAATCGGACCAAACTTTACATACATGACCAAAAAAATGGTACGATCCTGTTGGCGCAAGTTTCGTTTTGATTCGACGAATGTGCATAAAGTTATTGCCAAGTTTGTAAAAGGTCGATACGGAGGTATTTGGACGGATACACACTAATTTCGTCGCGCACACGCAACGAAATCGAGTTCCGTCAGTTCTCACACGTCGACAACCTCCATACGCACCTTTCGATGCATATAGTTTGTGACCACGTCGTCCGGTTTGTTGGGGCGCATGCCGTATCGGAAAGTTTTTCCAAATTTTGGTTCTTGAAAAATAGATTTTTATTGAATTTCAACAATGAATAACTTTCTGTGTAATACTTGAAAATTAATTCTACAAAAAGAAATATGATCTTGTGTAGGTTGTCTCTAACTGTTTTAAATTAGATTTGGTAAACTGTTAATTGGCCAACAGTAATTTGCCTTCCAAGTTGGTGTCTGGGCTGCTCTAACACCCTGTACAGGGACGAGTTTTCGTCGATTTTTTGACTAGTTTCTCTGTTGATATGGGGCATCAAAAATCAAACTAGTTGCTAGGCCTCATAGCCTTATAGGTTGTATTTACACTGAATCAATTGGTTCATAATTTTGCTATGTGACGAAAAAGAAAGAGCGCGATGAACGGGGGTACCTGGGTTCGGTTGGAACAGAGCACTACTCTGTTTTATGGTCGGTCCGGCGGCCTCGACGGCGGTTCTGGTGGTCGTGCGGCGGCTGCAGACGAGGGAAGGATGCGCGCGGCCGTCGGGGTACTGGAGAGTCGCTGTGGGAGGTCGGGGGTCGATCTCAGAAGGTTTTCGTTAGGTTTTTTTTCCAAGACCTCGATACAGCCGCACGTTATATGTGGTTTTAAATCAGGTTCTAAAACTCGATTTAAATCAAATTTTAGATTCAATTTCATTCAAACGATAGATGATCAGATTGGATTTAGCATGATGGGATTTGATTCAAAATTAGAAGAGGTTCTGTCGATTTTTGAAGAGTTCCTATTTTGTTTCCTAACCGAGAACCCATAGCAGGCTACGGGAGAAATACGAAGTAAGTAACTCGTGAGAATTTCATTTTCTCGCGAGTATTTGTTTTTTGTTTTTCTAAATACTATATATATTTAGATATATAATAATATGTATATTAAATCCAAATAATTCTATAAAAATTTATAAAATCCACAAAATACTTTTAAAAGTATTTAAATTTGAACATTTTCCTACTAGCTACTTAACATGTAGCATTTTACCCGCTACTAACAAAATAGTGAAAATCATTAAAATTTAATTTAGAGCTTAAAAAATACTGTAACATTAACATTAACATAATAGCAAGATTTTCTAACCATTTATAATAAAAAATACTACAATTATATTATTATTTTATACTATTTCACACATAAACTCGTACCCTTTAGCCATGTATATATTGAAATAAAAATTTTTAAACTTGCTACCAAAATATACCTACAAGAATATAAGATTAAAAAGTCAATTAGTTAATAATACTTATCAAATATTTGGTGAGAAAAAATTGCTAAATTTTAGGGGGTTTACAGAGGCTGCTGTAGAAGCATGGAAAAGAATAAAGAAAGGTCTATGCGGCCAAGGATCCCCATGCAGCTCAGAGAGCCCATGCGGCTCAGGAGTCTATGCGGCTCGGATAGTTCCATGCGGCACAGAGCCACGTGGCCTACAACAGCTCTTTTCTTCATCTTTGGCTGCATTTAATGCCCTGATGGCTGACAGCTCTAACAAATGACAGCTCTGACATAAAGGCGCAATAATGACCGGCATAATGGCGTGTTCCTAGGGAAGAGGAGAAAATCTTCTCACAGCTGGCAGAATCTACCGAGTCCCGAGACATGCGGCTGCTGTATTTATGCGGTCGCCCGCTCTATGCGGCCGCCCACTTCATGCGGCCGCCCATCTTCATGCGGCTGCATCCTTTATGCGGCTACCCATCAGCATGCGGCTGCTTACCCCCATGCGGCTGCCCATCCCCATGCGGCCGTTTATCCTCATGCGGTCCACTCATATGCGGCTCTGCCAAGATGACCCAGTGGAGACACGTGGCACTTGAGACACGTAACAGTCTTATCTTCCTAGAATTATAGGTGCTAACAAATCCTAACAAAATCAGATTTGTTGCCATCACCATAATTGCAAAGATCAAATCAAATCGAGCAAATTAGACACGTGGCAGGCCATCACAAGTCACGAATATTCATGGCAATCAATATTTATTGTCCACAGAGATTTGATGCAATCACATTTATTGCTTAAATCTATTATATTCGAGATGAACGGCCTAGATTAATTAACTCTCAGGCCGCCGACTTTTGAGAAGGGGCAATCATTACAAACCCTAATGATACCCCCCCACTCTTATAAATAGCAAGGTGCCATTCCCTTGCTGAGGACCGAAAATCCAGAGAGGAGGAGAGAATCCAAAATCCAGAGATCAATCCAGGGAGAAGAAAGGACAAAGAAGCATATATAGAGAGAGCAAGGAGAGCATTTCTTCATTAATGCCAAGCAGATCTTCTCCAGAGCCAAGGTTGCACCCGATCGTCCATGGAGTAAGACAGAGCTGCCGTCGCTTTCCCGAGCCTCTATCGTCACCCTCCAGAATCTAAAATAAACAATTGTACTTAGATTGCTGTACCTAGGTTTTCGTCCCTAGGCTTTCTTTGTACAAGCGAGTTTGTATTGTGAAGTAAAAGTCCAGTCCTCCGATATAATTTTTCTGTTCTTTTATAATTCATGGCAAACTCGATGGCGACTCTGCTGGGGACAAACTTCTCCACGGCTGAGAAGTTGGTGACACAATCGGATGCAGCCAAACATGGCTATACGCAATGGAAGATGGTCGTCCGCTTCGACCAACAGGCGTTTGAAGAAATGCTCCCCGACGGGAGCGCTGGCCCGGTCCAGAAGCAAACCCGCACAAAGAAGGCTCGCAGGGAGTAGAGGCCAAAATTATTTGCTCCTCCCCAGGCCCTGGACGGAGTACTCTCTGCTGCCCAAGACGGCGAAGGCGATTCTCATGCGGCCCCACTTCAAGCCATAGAGGACTCTGCTATCCCCAAGTCCGGCAGAGGAAAGCACTACGATGCTGGACTTCCAGGGACAAAGAGTGATTCTATGTGCTCCAGGAAGAAGCCGAACACTCATGCGGCCAAGACCGCCAGCCGCATGCATGATGCTCATACGACCGAAACTGCCAGCCACATAAAGAATATCCATGCGGCCAGAACTTCCGGCCGCATGGAGTAAACTCATGCGGCTGAGACTTCCAGACGCATGAAGAAAGCCTATGCGGCCACAACTGCCAGCCGCATGAAGACTGTTGACTCCGGTCGTATACTGCCTGCTCAACGCAGTTCAGGCTCAGTCTTCGATCGCCTCTCCTATGGTCCTGATATCTCATGTGCCCAAGAGAATATGTCTGACTCTCTGCAGCATCACTTTGACTCTTCCTACTATACGCCTTCAGGCGCTCGAGTGAAGAAGTCAAGGGCAGCGCGAGCTTGGCGAGCTCAGTCGGCTGTCCCAACCTCTGACCATCCGAGCGCTCCATAAACCATTATGTGGGCCTCTGATGGGAAGTTGTACAGAACCACTCGAGTCCCGCCCCCGGCGGCAAACAGACAAAGTGGTTCCAAAAATCTCCCAAAACCTAGGAAGCAAACATGGTTGTTCGAGACTCATCTGACCTGCATGAGGTTATCCTCCACAAGCGTAAGAAAAGAGAAGAGGCCTCGGTATGCAAAGAGTCCTTACATGGACGTCACTGCACCCAGGTCATTATCAACTGCTGTTGCAACAACGCGACAGCAAGAGAAGACCGGCAGTCTGTTTTCCAAAGGCTGCAACGACCAAGCTCAGAGGACGAAGCGCCTCCCGTCGTCTCTTGCAACTCTACTCAGAAAATCCCCACCGATGGGAGAGGGAAGAAGATAAACGTCCCCAGCCCAAAGATTTCAACCACTGTGACTATGAAACTGTCGTCTAAACGGTTGTCCACCACCGGAGTTTTCCAAGGTACTCGTTCGAAGACGAAATCTACTAAAGTAGGGGATTCATCATCCACACCACTGGGGGTTACTGAAACTAGGGGTAGCACTCCTTAGAACATCCACGATAATCCGATGTTCCAAGGAGACGAGCCCGGGGAAACAACTCTCCTATCAGGTACAACAGGTGCCGACGTCCCCGAGGACGTCCACGACTCTCAAGATAAAGCAAGCTCTAAAGCTGGGGGTACTATTCTTTCTGAGTCCGAACCAGAGGAGAACATTTCCATATACCCTGATGACTTCTCGGTACAGGGGTATAATTCGGAGGGCACGTCATCCACCGTCCCTTCCACTTCTACTCATCTGAGGACGGCATTCATGACAAACGACGAACAAGATGGTCCAGTAATCGCCAACGCATTGACACTCTAGAGGCCATACTGCGTACTTTGGTCAAATCGGTGGACGAGATCAAAGCAACCCTCCCTACTCTGCAAGGAGGGACGCCTGTCCAAACAAACTTGGGTCCCACGGTCAATGCGGACTCGAACTCAGCGGCACCAAACCCGGACAATAATCCTCCTGAAATATCAACTCCCACCGCTGCAGATGAGGCCAGGGAAGCAAGAAGAGAGGTCCAGGTGCTCCGAGCCATGTTCTATGCCCGAGAAAACTGCCAAGACCTCAGGATACGACAATCGTATCCCGCTGCGTGGAGAGATGTTCCCTTCCCACCAAAGTATAAACCATTCCACATCAATCCATATGATAGGAAGACCTCCGCAAGTTGGTACATCACTTACTTCGAGGTCACCACCGACCATCTGCCCCATGACGATGCCATCCTTACACGATTATTCATCGGGGCATTGGAAGGGGTCGCCTTCGACTGGTACCGTAACCTGTCGGACAACTGCATCCACTCCTTCGCCAGCTTCAAGCGCATGTTCTTGGAGAGATTCTACGAAGTAGGACAGGACGTCACAATGTCCACCCTCGTGGACGTCGTTCAAAGGGAGAAAGAGCTGACAAGGAACTATATTGAGCGATTTTGCCAAACCGTAATGAAGTTGCCGTCTGGTAATCCGGATTCTTCCTTAATTGAAATTTGCCAAAAGAGACTGCTCCCAACAATCAACCTCTGGATGGGCGAAAGTCAATTTAAGGACTGAAAGACGTTTATCATCAGTGCAACTATCGCCGAGGACAGATTGAAGAAAGCTAGCCAACTGGGACTGCATATCTCGGATGGAGAGGATAAGGGCTAACGTCCTAATACCAACAAACAACAACGGCAAGTTCCTCAAGAAGTACTATGTCTAAACGACACTATCTCTCGGATTGTGAGTCATATACCCGCAGGTATCGCTGAACTTACACTCTGACCCCAAATATCCCTGATTGATGGGTTATGTACCTCCTGGTACCGCTGAACTCACACCCCGACTACAAATTTCCAAAATATTGAGTTACGTACCCGCTGGTACGGCTGAACTCACATCCCGCCTATAAATTTCCAAAAATGTTGAGTTATGTACCCGCTGGTACCGCTGAACTCACATCCCGCCATCAAATCTCCCAGAATGACGAGGTATGTACCCGCCGGTACCGCTGAACTCACATTCTCCAAATTCCAGATTATTGAGTTATGTACCCTCCGGTACCGCTGAACTCATAATTCCAGATTATTGAGTTATGTACCCTCCGGTACCGCTAAACTCATATTCTAAATTCCAGATTATCGAGTTATGTACCCGCCGGTACCTCTGAACTCGTACTCACATTCTTCCTCAAAATATCCTAATTGCTGAGTTATGTACCCTCCGGTACCGCTGAACTCACATTCTCTAAATCCCAGATTATTGAGTTATGTACCTTCCGGTACCTCTGAACTCACATTCTTCCTACACAAGATCCCAGAGTGCTGAGTTATGTACCCTCCGGTACCGCTGAACTCCCACTTTGATTCTAAATATCCTGGATTGTCGAGTTATGTACCAGCATGTACCCTTGAACTTACATCCCGGTCGCTCCTTTTAGGTAGTAAGTCATGTATAACCATAACTCTGAACTTTCTTTCTGAAAGAGCTTCTTCCTCATGATCCACTACCCGCACTCTCAGTGCACAAAAAGGGTAACAGATCCACAAATTTCCAAAACGACCATGTCGATGTTACCTCTGAGTCGTCTCACTTCCGCCAAAAATAAATCACCCCTCTTCATAGAACTTCCATGTCGTCATTACCTCTGAGTCGTTCTATGTACTCCCCTTCATGGAGCCCACTCCTACCATGTCCTCATCACCTCTGAGTAGGAAGGCTCCGTCGAAGAAAGCCCTCATGCTTGCCATGTCCTCATTACCTCTGAGTAAGTATGCTGGTTCCCTTTTGACTTATTATCCGTACCCAAAACTGGAGTACGCCAAGGATAATAGGTCCACAAATGTCCTCTGTTGACCACAAATATCCTTCGCTGAGTCCACTCCTGCCATGTCCTCACTACCTCTGAGTAGGAAGATTCTGCGGTAAAAAACCCTCATACTTGCCACGTCCTCATTACCTCTGAGTAAGTATGTTGGTTATATCTCGTCCTATTATTCGTATCCTGAAACGGGGTACGCCAAGGATAATAGGCCCACAAATGTCCTCTGCTGACAACAAATGCTGTACTAAGTTTCCTAGTACATGCACATCATTTCTCATCATGCCTCGGGAGCCCAGCAAGGTAATCAATGCAAAGATTTGCACACGTGGCATGAAGATGCGGCAAGGAGCCTATGCGGCCAAGCAGCCCACGCGGCTGGAAAGCCCATACGGCTCAGATGGCCATGCGGCTGAGGAGGCCATGCGGCTGAGACATCCATGCGGCCAGAACATCCTATGCGGCCCGAAGATTTTTTACATGGCCATGCTTCTTATTCAAAGTATTTCAATTTTGCAAATTGAAAACTTTGAAGGAGGTCTTGTAGAAGCATGGAAAAGAATAAAGAAAGGTCTATGCGGCCAAGGATCACCATGCGGCTCAGAGAGCCCATGTGGCTCAGGAGTCTATGCGGCTCAGGAGTCTATGCGGCTCGGATAGTTCCATGCGGCCCAGAGCCACGTGGCCTACAACAGCTCTTTCCTTCATCTTTGGCTGCATTTAATGCCCTGATGGCTGACAGCTCTGACAAATGACAGCTCTGACATAAAGACGCAATAATGACCGACATAATGGCGTGTTCCTAGGGAAGATGAGAAAATCTTCTCACAGCTGGCAGAATCTACCGAGTCCCGAGGAAAGCGGCTGCTGCATTTATACGGCCGCCCGCTCTATGCGGTCGTCCACTTCATGCGGCCGCCCATCTTCATGCGACTGCATCCTTTATGCGGCCATCCATCAGCTTGTGGCTGCTTACACCCATGCGGCTGCCCATCCCCATGCGGCCGTTCATCCTCATGCGGCCCACTCATTTGCGGCTCTGCCAAGATGACCCAGTGCAGACATGTGGTACTTGAGACACGTGACAGTCTTATCTTCCTAGAATTATGGGTGCTAACAAATCCTAACAAAATCATATTTTTTTGCCATCACCATAATTGCACAGATTAAATCAAATCGAGCAAATTAGACACGTGGCTGGCCATCACAAGTCACGAATATTCATGGCAATCAATATTTATTGCCCATAGAGATTTGATGTAATCACATTTATTACTTAAATCTATTATATTCGAGATGAACGGCCCAGATTAATTAACTCTCAGGCCACCGACTTTTGAGAAGGGGCAATCATTACAAACCCTAATGATGCCCCCCACTCTTATAAATAGCAAGGTGCCATTCCTTTGCCGAGGATCCAAAAATCCAGAGAGGATGAGAGAATCCAAAATCCAGAGATCAATCCAGGGAGAAGAAAGGACAGAGAAGCATATATAGAGAGAGCAAGGAGAGCATTTCTTCATTAACGCCAAGCAGATCTTCTCCAGAGCCAAGGTTGCACCCGATCGTCTAAGGAATAAGGCAGAGCTACCGTCGCTTTCCCGAGCCTCTATCGTCATCCCCCAGAATCTAAAATAAACAATTGTACTTAGATTGTTGTACCTAGGTTTTCGTCCCTAGGCTTTCTTTGTACAAGCGAGTTTGCATTGTGAAGTAAAAGTCCAGTCCTCTGATATAACTGTTCTGTTCTTTTATAATTTATGGCAAACAGCTACCACATACTCGACTTCCATGATGGAATTAGCAATATATTTTTGCTTGATACTCCTCCATACAATGGCTCCACCTCCCAAAGTATGTACATAACCTGAGGTAGATTTTCTAAAATCCCTATCTGACTAAAAATCTGAGTCTGTATACCCCAAGGGAACTAAACTATATGCCTATTAAACCAGCATATACTCCTTAGTCCTTTTTAGGTACTTTAAAATATGCTTTACGGCAGTCCAGTGCTCTTGTCCTGGGTTAGACTGATATCTGCTGACCATGCCAACGGCAAAGCAGATGTCTGGTCTCGTACATAGCATTTATACATTAAGCTTGCTACTGCTGAAGCATAAAGAACTGCTTTCATGTTCTCTATCTCTTTAGGTGTCCTCGGACACTGCTCCTTTGATAGAGCAATTCCATGCCTAAAAGGTAAGAAACCTTTCTTAGAATTTTGTATACTAAAATGAGTTAGTACAGTATCGACAAAGGAAGCTTGGGACAAGCCCAACATCATTTTCTTGCGATCTCATAGAACTTTGATCCCAAGGATGTGACCTACTTCTCCCAAGTCCTTCATATCAAACTTTTTGGATAACCATACAGTTACATCAGATAACACCTTCATATTGTCTCCAATGAGCAAGATGTCATCTACGTAAAGTAGTAGAAATACCACCACCTTTCTGTCACACTTTCTGTATACACATGATTCATCTTAAAATTGATCAAATCTATAGAATTTTATCACCTGATCAAAACATATGTTCCAAGATTTGGAAGCTTGCTTAAGTCCGTAAATGGACTTCCTGAGCTTATAAACAAGATGCTCTTGGTCCTTTTCAATGAACCCGTCTGGTTGCTTCATATAGATGTCTTCCTCAAGACTTCCATTAAGGAAAGCTGTCTTGACATCCATTTGCCAAATCTCATAATCAAGATGAGCTGCAATAGATATAAGAATTCGGATAGACTTAAGCATGGCTACTGGAGAGAAGGTTTCCTTATAATCGATACCCTCTTTATAACTAAAACCTTTTGTAACAAGCCGAGCTTTAAAGGTTTCAACCTTATCGTCTAATCCACTTTTTCTCTTATAGACCCACTTGCATCCAATGGCTTTTATACCAATGGGTGGATCTATAAGCTCCTAGACCTGATTAGAATCCATAGATTCTATTTCAGATATCATTGCTTTTTGCCAAGACTCTGTATCTTTATCTTAGAGTGCTTTGTTGTAGGTACAGGGATCATAACCTTGTTCCTCAGGGACAAAGTCTGATGACTCTCCCAAGAACATATATTTATCAGGTTGTCACAACCCTTCTACTACGATGAGGTACTATCGGTTGTGGTGTAACATTTGTTACACGTTGTGCAGTAATTTATGGTTTATCCTCTTGTACTGTTGGTACTGAAGTACTTGGTGTCTCACCTCTCAGTTCTTCTAGAACAACCCTACTTGTGGGTTTATGGTTCATCACATAGTCTTCCTCTAAGAACCGGGCATTGGTGCTAACAATGACCTTCTGATCCTTAGGACTATAAAATAAACCTCCTTTCGTTTCTCTTGGATAGCCTACAAACAAGCGTACTTCTGTATAAGATTCCAACTTCTCTGTTTTCCCATTTAGCACATGCACTGGACTACCCCAAATTCGAACATGTTTCAGACCAGGCTTAAGCCAAATCTGCAGCTCTGTGGGAGTAAGAGGTACTGACTTTGAAGGAACCAAGTTCAGAATATAAGCTGCAGTCTCTAAGGCATATCCCCAAAACGAATCTAGTAAATCTGAATAACTCATCATTGACCTAACCATCTCCATAAGAGTTTTATTCCTTCTTTCGGCTACACCATTCTGCGGGGGCATTCCAGGTGCAGTCAACTGGGATGTAATTCCAGCCTCTGATAAATAATCCCTAAACTCTCTAAAGAGGTACTCGCCACTACGATCTGATCGTAATGACTTGATACATTTTTCAGATGTTTCTCCGTTTCAGCCTTGTACTCTTTGAATTTCTCAAAGCACTCAGACTTACGGCGCATCAAATAAATGTATCTATACTTTGAATAATCGTCAATAAATGTGACAAAATATTCAAAGCCACCTCTAGCTTTGATAGTCATGGGTCCACACAAATCAGAATGAACCAATTCCAACACATCTTTGGCCCTATACCCCTTTATCGTAAAAGGCCTTTTGGTCATTTTACCTTCCAAGCAGGATTCACAAACTGGTAGTACCTCCACTTCCAATGAACTCAAAGGCCTATCTTCAACTAGTCTTTAAATCCTTCTTATGTTACTATGCCCCAATCGCAAGTGCCAAAGATATGTTTGGTTCATATAAGAAGGTTTCTTTCTCTTATTTAAGTTAAATAAAATATTATTCATTTTCATAAGTTGTATTATGGACGAAATAGAACTAATGACATACAAATTATTAACTAATGCACTAGAACAGATAAAATGTTTATTCTTTCTAATAACAATATTATCATTAAAATAAACTGAACATCCATCCTTAACTAACATAGAAACAGAAATTAAATTTCTTCTAAGTAAAGGTGCATAAAAACAATCTCTCAATGTCAAAGACTTATTTCTACCAAAAGATAAAGTAACATCTCCTAATGCAACGACCGCTTCTTTTGTAGCGTCACCCATGAACAAGCATATCTCTCCATCACTGAGTCGCCTGGTTTCCTGGAACCCTTGCATTGTATTACAAACATGATTAGTGGCTCCTATATCTACACACCAGGTGTCGGTAGATAACACTGCTAAACATGTTTCAACTACTAGTAAATGAGATATACCTTCTTTGTTTCGTTGTTTGAGAAGTGGATAACCACTCTTCCAATGTCCTGACCCTTTGCACTTGAAACATTTGCCTTTCGACTTTTTTACAGCGCCTTGAGGTCCCTTACCCTTCTTTGCTGAGTTTGTCTATTTCTGAATGTTATTCTTCTTATTATCGTCTTTTGGCTTAGAAGTAGAAACCTTTTCAGAATCAAAATTATGACCGCTCTGCCTAAAGAGAGATTTAGTATCTTGTAGCTCTTTTGCAAGTTCTGCCAAACTATACAATCTTTTGTTCATGTTATAATTAAGGCAAAAATTGTCAAAACTTTTAGGCAGTCCCGAGAATGATATCGACCTGGGATTCTTCATCGATTTTAGCTCTAAGGATCTCCATCTCATTCAGATGACCCATCATCTTGAGAACATGATCCCTTACTGGTGTACCCTCAGCCATTTTTATATTAATCAAACACTTTATAGCAAACTGCCTAACTGCTCTAATCTGATGTCCGAAGAGTTCCTTGAGGTTATACATCATGTTTAAGCTGTGGCCATTGCCTGATACTAATGTTGTAGTACATTTGACATAGATGCCAGAATGTAACATCGCGCCATCTCATCTACCTTTTACCACTTCTTATAGGCCTCTTTGACCTCTTCATCAGAGTTAGCATCAGGCTTAGGTGGGCATTCCTCAACAAGTACATATTTGTACTCCTTAGTAGTCAGGATAATGTCCAAACTACGTTTCCAGTCAATATAATTAGGTCCAGTAAGCCTGTTTTCTTTAAGAATTACCATAAGTGGACTGAAAGAACCCATTTTTGAAATGCTGAAAATCACATAAATAAAATTATTTACGGCAAAAAAACTTTTTGAATTAATTAAATATTGATTCCTTCAAAACAATAATAAAAAATTAACCAACACCTTGAACATCATGAATTTAGCATGCCACGATAGCGTGGACATATACAAATTCAACTTTCTTCAAGTAGGTACTTCCTATTAGTTTTACTATCATGTCAACATAACTTTATGACAAATAAAATTAATCTATTAGTTTTGCTCTGGTTATACAAATAATAGTAGTAACTCCGATTGGGAGGATATCATTATTTGTATCTAAGTGTATACCATTACTTAATACTAAGTCCATTACCTTATAATGAGATCCTTAATATAGAAAAGTGTACACATACTAGGTAACTTTCAACAATTATCCCTAAAGAAGTTTGTACTGGTAATCCATAATTATACTAATTCGATATCGAGGAAAGCACTAAAGCCAACACACAAGTATAATTACATCACCTACAAACCAGTAATGGAGACCATAGGATTTACGCTAAATAAATTTCCTCTCCCACTTAGTTATTTACCAATAAGGGTTTTTCTACTAGTTGATTTTATGTCCATGTTATCCATTATTAATGTAGGCTTAGTTTTTCGAAAAAAAACATCCACATAATAATAAACATGCATAATCAGAAAAAAACAAAATGACAAAAAACAACAAAAAATATCCAACTATTATGGTCATCTTTCATGCTCTGTCCTCAACTATCTGAATCCAAAATCTGGCGCTGCGCAGATCTATTCGGAGTTCGACCTTCCCGGTCAGATCACAGAATTTTTTCTAGTTGTGATACCTTATAGCTTATATCCTATATCCTACTGTACGTTGTAGTAATACTCTAGTTCGAGTATGTCACGCCCTAGTCCCATGGGACCGATCGTCCTTACTAAGGCGAGATGCCGTGTGAGCCTAGAATGCACTCAAGCAAGGTGGGTTCCATAACGGCCGATTACAACAGCTTGCGATGGGGTCGTCACACAGAGTCCCAAGCAGAAACATTGAATGAACAAGTCAACATAAGTGTTGAAACAAAATCAGAGTCTTTAGTTGATACTTGAAAAAAGATTACTGATGGAACTGGGGATTCCCAAGATCCTATTTTGATGTGCATATTAATTGATAGAAAGTTAAACAAATATAAATGTGTTCTAACCCTTCATAAGCGGAAACTAGGGTTCGGAAAGAAGACAACAGTTTCTAGTCATCTCAAGTAGTCATGACCCCAAGATCTTCTGCACATATTCCTTTCTCGGCTTGGACGTTGTGTGAGCGACAATCTTCCAACCTTTTCTTCTCCTTGGCAGTCCCTTCTTTTTCTCCTTACGTGGATCACAAATTTAGAGAAAGCTTCTTAGTTCTAAAGATCGTTTGGCAGTCAGAGAATAGAGGATATATATAAGGCTACGACAGGGACCATAAGGAAAAATTAGGGTTAGGTCTCCTAACGGATCTGGGTGTCCTGTGTTCAGCTCGAACACACAACCCAGGCCCATTAATAATAGCTCGGTCCACTAATGAGCTATTGTTGTACTACCTTCCTAATCCCAGATTATGATTGTGGGCTCCTTCTATTATATGCTTATTTGGCTCCCAATGTCAAGATATCGAATGTCCGTCGATCAGATTAAGTTACTGAGAACTATATTGATCGACATCTTTTATCCTTAAGTAGTATCACTCAACTTTATTTGTCATGTCGAATATAATCCACCTACAGGATTTACATGACATTTCTTACGAGCTCCTTGAGGGGACATCATCAACCCGATGTATCGGAACATAAATTTTTTATATAATCAACAGCCCATCATACATACAATATTATTACCCAATTCATAAAAGTTGTTGACCCATAATGAATCTCACTCTTTTATGAGTCAAAGTAATGTACACTACATATACATGTCTGTTATTATATCCGGATTAAGAGCACAAGCATCCATAATAACAAAGGTGTTTGTTCTTTTATGTAGTCAGTACAAAGAGAACAACCTCAAGTAGTCATGTTCAATACACACAAATTATACTAGCGTAAACCTATAGTCAAGATAGACTAATACCATATTACACTACAACCTTTCCAATAGATTGTCCAAATCCATCTAGGTTGTGAACCATTTATATATTCCATAGGGAACTGATAATATGAACTTCTGTGTGACACCACACACCATATTATCTACAATATAGAGTATCAGACACTTGCATCAACACTTGTAACAAATACAATATGCAAACGTTGTCCATATAATTCTTATTCAAAATTTAAGAAAATAAAGTTAACACAAAAGTGATACTTATAGTATATAACCCTAACAAGTACAACAGGCGTGAAGCCAAGATTACAAGTCGTTCAAGCACACTTTTCTCTCTATTTACAAGTCCCTCAGCTCTCTTATCTCTCAAAACAATTGGACGAGCCAGCGGATGCTTCAGCTAGGCGATATCCATACATTATGTCCCGTATAAGTCCAAATTCTATGCGGCCATACGCCTCGACATGCCAAGGAACTCCATGCCTCGAAGCATCAAAGCGAGCTCCGCGCCAACAAGCTTCTACTAGTGCATGCACATAAAAACTGTGGGTGTCAGTACTCAACTGTACCGGTGGACTGAGCTCCTCGCCCACCCATACAAAACCAACATGTTCAATTACTTTGTACAACATATTCCCTTTATGATTGTCTTTCTATTCTTGTCTTAGGATTGATTTTAGGACACAGAAGCATGGCCTATTTTGAGTCTCTAGACCATCATCGTGCCATCGTACGAATAACTTACTTATCCTTTGTGCCTCTACACCGTTCTCATGCCAACAACATCATTGTGTTGACTTGTGCTTGCCTTTCTAGCCATACTTCGAGACGCAGTAACATGATCGTGTCATAAACTCGGTTCGAGCTTAAACATCGAGGCCGTGCCTCACAACTTAGCATGACTTAACCAAACTTGCCTTACGACCCTTCTTGACTTAACTCAAAATGACCCAAATCTGACTTATGCAACTCTGTGCCACGACCTAATACTCGATGCCACATCCCGTGCTGAAGCACGTGTCCTTGCTATAGCCAAATCTTTGGCTTCATATCGGTGTTGCGACCGTGCACACCTTCTTGACACTACTCGTGCCGTGCTTACACTTTCTTTAATTCGACCGACACCGTGCATGCGGATTGTCGCTTATCATACCAACACATCTATATGAAAGATCATGGCCCCCCAGGCCTACTTGGACTTTATAGTTTGGCTTAGATAAGGACGTCCGACGCGGGTGCGAGCCCCGTCGAAAGCCTTAAATTGCCTGAGCGGTACAATTCAGCTCAACTACCTTTCTTCCTTCATATACCGATACGGTCCTGTGGCCCCAAGTTTTTGAATCGAGGTCGTGAAACCTTGTCGACAAGTTGTCCAATGATCACGCACCTACGAAAACTTCTAGACTCAATTAAACGCATGGCCTAACCGTCATAACTTACTTTCCTTTGCTTTACTTCTTTTACAGAGCCCAAACCAGGGTTGCCTCGGCGACTGACCTACAGTCTCAACATATTTCTCCTTAGCGACTAGCCTACAGTCCCGACATATTTTCTAGTGTTTTCATACTACTATCGACTCAAACTTATGAATGACTAATTCATAGCCTTCAAGCATAACTTGAACAAAACGTATTCCTTACATGCCACAGACCATGGCAAACTTTTTATTAAACAAGTCATAGCTCGTGCCTTAAACCAATTTGCGTTCTATGCGACACTACCACCCAAGTCATACTCTATACGACGAGCCTTAAGATTGTAGGGTTGTATGACTTCAACAACCACAGAAAGCGTGGGACAATACTTGCTATGACTTCGATAGTCCGACATAAGTTTTGCCTAACTCAATTGGGCGACAACTTAACCCGTGGGACGAGCAAAGGCTATGCCAAGCCTTGCATCGTAGAAACATGCACTGAGACTTGAGGGACACTTTGGCTATGCCAAGTATCGGACGATGGGACCGTGAATGCTTTATCAAGCATTTATACGTGCAACACCTATGAATTAGGCTAATTTCATAGCTTTATGGCAACTTAGACCAACTTTTCTTCTCCCAAGCCACGGAATGAAGGACCAAGTGTCATTTTGAAAGCACGCCATGTAACGATTCTAAGCCATCCGTGGGACGTTTCCATATTCATACTCAATCTGACCCAAGTTGGGATTATTTCCTTGGTTATGTGGATTCGTCTCTTTTATTATCAAGCCTACTTGTGCAGTTGAAAACTTTCGTTTTATTAGTGTGAAGGCCATACAGAGGCAAGTTCATCGAAGCCACCTACCTGAACGAGCAGTCGCCTCGATCGAGCGGGACTTCGAGCAAGTCGTTGCATGGCTAAGTCCAAACACCATTGGCATTTTGATTCCTCCGATTAAACTGAGTGGGATGGGGCACTACATTATACACCACTCAGAAAAAAAATTTCCCTTGAAACTTACTGAGTACACATTCATCGACCTATCACTTTTATTCAACATCCAACGATTCTCGTACACATTTCGCCTATGCATTTCTTAAATTCGAGCCATGCTCATGCATACGGACAACTTAGTTCTAGGTCAAACCATCTGATCAATCAACATTCAAGTTTATTTCAGATCCAATAATTGCACTACTATCAATAATTTCTTTGAAACACACGACTTCAAAATCCTCGATACCTTTCCATTCCTTAGTCTCATTTGAATTTAACGTATCACTTAGTTGGATCATGCACATATTTAAGGCGTCCTCCAAATATATACATTTCGGCCAAGCCTTATGATAGTGAATCCAATTCAATATAATTTATTCATTCTATCAATCCTGAAATTAATCGTATGCTATCTCTTAAAGCAGGGACATCTCGCCTAACCACTAGGCCGTCTCTCCAGGCTAAATTTAATCATCAGTATTGGAATCATAGTTCCCAAACAACAATATCAACACTGACCCCAATCCTAAGGTCAAACATAAGTTGATATCACGGGGCTTTCTACCCAAGCTCGCATCATTCTGATTTATAAACATTGAGCATATATTCTCCTATTCGCACTTGCAACACTTAGTCCAAGGGGTCCGAGTCGTTCAGCAAAGCCATCCTACGGTACGTCCTGTTCGACCAATTCCTTGACATATCAATATCGCTCGTCCAACAAGTAATTCGCGTAGTCTATCTCTTCGAACATGTTCGATATAAACCACCTATCCATCCTTCCTAAGTCCAGCATGCTACGACATAATTTGTCACTAAACCATAATCCTCATTCCATATTCCTTAAGTCGCTTATCACAATTCATGTATTGGATCACAAGGTCATCTAGAATAACAATATGTTATGCCCTAATCTCACGTAAGTCTGATTATCCATGATGGACATAAAATCACCATGCTAATGCTCCCCTAGGATAATCATTCTTATCGGGGCACAACTCTTGCTTTGAGTCTAGATTAATTCATTTTCGACACGCAGATTGGATCTAATCAATCCTCAAATTTATTTAATTATCAATCACAAATCTGAACAATCTTCGAATTTACCTTCGCATCAAACCACAAGTCAAAGCAATCCAAATTGCCATACCCTGATCTCTCAATTTTGATCATTCTTGCTGGACAAGAACTACCATGTCAGCGCTCACGCAGAATAATCGCCCTAAATCTGACATAATTCATGTGCGAGGCTGGAGTTGCGCTCACACAAGACAAGAACGTCAACGTTGTGGTTATCTTCAAAGCAATCAAGACACGATCATTTCCATCCAAGCATTTATTTCAATCAAAATCCCAAGTATAGCATCCATCAAAATAATAATACTTTATACGATCGTCATTCCTCGAATTATAGTACTCCCGAGTTATCGCACATCGATCTTTGATACGTCTCAATACCATCGATGATATAAAAAACCTAATGATCTTCCTTAGCAACAAATTTTGAGTCGTGCAACTGATGCTATCATATGAATTGGATATACCACAATCTCCTCGATATTCAAGATCAAAATTCGATCAATAATCCCTGAACTAGTCATATGATCATTTCGTTCAAACCTATAATCACGTATGTTCATCCGTCTATCTTAAGTCATCGAGCAACATATTTTCTCAAAATGAATCGAACTATGCTAACTCAAATCATCGAGCAACATCTATTCCAATCCTTAGAGTCATTATCAAATATTTAAATTATTTTCATGCACGCTATCATCCAATCATGCTAACTTTTCGTATACGATTCATATTGATTTCCTCGACGGAGTCATGCATTCATACACCTTAACTTTTTCCTCGATTCAGTTTTACCTACTCAATTATTTTTGCATTTCGTACTTACGCAATCCTAATCCGGTGCATGTTGTTTCTAGTTCGTTCGAATCAACTTGTCAAAATCTTTAAGATTACCACTTACTCAATGATACTCAATCTAAGACTTTGCATACATGCGACACTTGTTGATTGACTCATTGGCACCCCATATCCTCTAATGATCAATATTCTCGAGGCTATCCCATACAACACTCAGGGATGAAGTCATTCGACAAATCCTTGAAACAAGTTTCGAATCGCAACTGATTATTTTGAATCTCCGTTCGAACCATTCCTCAAAATCCAAGCACGATTTACCTATATCGTATTAACAAGAGTATCATTCGATGGCATCCCTATCGATAGTCATCCTATATTCTATGAGTCAAGTCAAATTTATTCAAATTTTGATACGATTCTAATTCCGCACACGACTTTTATAAGGTCGACATAATTCTTGGTGTATATGCCCAGCACGACTTAGCCAACCGTGCTTTACGTGAACATCATTAAGTTCAACCAAATTTCTTTCGTACAATTTTGCAAAATATATAGACTTATTGTATGGACATCCTGTAGGACATTTGAGAGAGAGCGCCAATGTATCAATCGCGACAACAACATCATAGTTTGCAGAACCAACATCGGAGTCAAAGAATTCAATCGAAAGTCCAAGGACGTAAAGCCGTGCTCTGATACCATTATGTCGCATCCCAGTCCCATAGGACCGATCGTCCTTGCTAAGGTGTGATGTTGCGTGAGCCTAGATTGTGCTCACGCAAGGCGAGTTCCATAACGGCCGATTACAACATCTTGCAACGGGGCCATCGCATAGAGTCCCAAGCAGAAACATTGAATGAACAAGGCAACATAAGTATTGAAACAAAATCAAAGTCTTTTATTGATACTTGAAAAGAGATTACAACAGGTACGAAGCCAAGATTACAAGTCCCTCAAGCTCATTTTTCTCTCTATTTACAAGTCACTTAGCTCTCTTATCTCTTAATATAATTTGACGAGCCAACGGATGCTTTAGATATGCGATGTCCATACATTATATCTCACATAAGTCTAAATTCCATGCGGCCTTACGCCTCGACATGCCAAGGAACTCCGTGCCTCGACGCATCCAAGCAAGCTCTGCACCAACGAGCTTCTACTTGTGCCTGCACATTAAAACTGTATTGGTGTCAGTACTCAACTGTACTGGTGGAGTGAGCTCCTCGCCCACCCATACAAAACCAACATATTTATTTAGTTTGTGCAACATAGTCCCTTTATGATTGTCTTTCTATTCTTGCCTTAGGATCAATTTTAGGACACAGAAGCATGGCCTATTTTGAGTCTCTAGACCATCACCATGCCATCGTACGGATAACTTACTTATCCTTATGCCTCTAGACCATTCTTGTGCCAACAACATCAATGTGTCGACTCGTGCTTATCTTTCTAGCCATACTTTAAGACGTGATAACATGATCGTGTCATAAACTCGGTTCGTACTACAACATCGAGGCCATGCCAACAACATCAATGTGTCGACTCGTGCTTGCCTTTCTAGCCATACTTCAAGACACGATAACATGATCGTGTCATAAACTTGGTTCATACTACAACATCGAGGTCGTACCTCACAACTTAGCATGACTTAACCAAACTTGCCTTACGGCCCTTATTGGCTTAACTCAAAATGACCCAAATCTGCCTTATGCAACTCTGTGCCACGACTTAATACTCGACGTCACATCTCGTGCCGAAGTACGTGTCCTTGCTATAGCTAAATCTTAGGCTTCATATCAGTGTTGCGACCGTGCACACCTTCTTGACACTACTCGTGTTGTGCTTACACTTTCTTTAATTCAATCGACACCGTACATGCGGATTGTTGCTCAGCACACCAACACATCTATATGAAAGATCACGACCCCCAGGCTTACCTGGACTTTGTATTCTGGCATAGACAAGGACGCCCGACGCAGGTAGCGAGCCCCGTCGAAAGCCTTGAATCGCCTGAGCGGTACAATCATCTCGTGCTGAAGCACGTGTCCTTGCTATTGCCAAATCTTAGGCTTCGTACTAGTGTTCTGACCGTGCACACCTTCTTGATGCTACTCATGCCGTGCTTACACTTTATTTAATTTGACCGATATCGTGCATGCGGATTGCTGCTCAGCACACCAACACATCCATATGAAAGATCACGGCCCCCAGGCCTACCTGGACTTTGTAATCTGGCATAGACAAGGACATCCGGCGTAGGTAGCAAGCCCCGTCAAAAGCCTTGAATCAACTACCTTGCTTTCCTCCTAGGCAGATACGATCCTGTGGCCCCAGGTTTCCGAATCGAGGACGCAAAACCTTGTCGACAAGTTGTCCAATGATAACGCACCTACAAAAACTTCTAGACTCAATGTAAATGCATTGCCTAACCGTCATAACTTACTTTCCTTTGCTTTACTTCTTTTTGCAGAGCCCAAACCAAGGTTGCCTCGGCGATTGACCTACAGTCCCGTCATATTTATTCTCGACGACTGGCCTACAGTCCCGACATGTTTTCTAGTATTTCTGTACTCTTATCGACTCAAATTTATGAATGACTAATTCATAGCCTTCGAGCATAACTTGAACAAAACATGTTCATTACATGCCATAGACCGTGGCAAACTTTTCATTAAACTAGTCATAACTCGTGCCTTAAACCAACTTGCATTCTATGCGACACTACCGCCCAAGTCATACTTTATATGATGAGCCTTAAGATCGTAGGGCTGTGTGACTTCAACAACCGCATAAAGCGTAGAACAGTGCTTGCTATTTCGATAGCCCGACATAACTGTTGCCTAACTCAATTGGGCAACAACTTAACCCATGGGATGAGCAAAGGCTATACCAAGCCTTTGTATCGTAGAAACGTGTACTGAGACTTGAGAGACACATTAGTTATGTCAAGTTTTGGACGATGGGACCGTGCATGCTCTATCAAGCATTTATACATGCGATGCCTATGACTTAGGCTAACTTCATAGCTTTGTGGCAACTTAGACCAACTTTCCTTCTTCCAAGCCATGGTATGAAGGACCGAGTACCATTTTGAAAGCACTCCGTACAACGATTCTAAGCCATCAGTGGGACCTTTCTGTATTCTGACTAAATCTGACCGAAGTTGGGATTATTCCCTCAGCTATGTGGATTCGTCTCTTTTGTCATCAAGCCTACTTGTGCAGTTGAAAACTTTCGTTTTATTAGTGTGAAGGACAAGCTGAGGCAAGTTCACCAAAGTCACCCACCTGAACAAGCAGTCGTCTTGACCGAGCGAGACTTCGAGCAAGCCGTTGCATAGCTAAGTCAGAACGTCGCTGGAGTTTTGATTCCTCCGATTTAACTGAGCGGGATAGGGCATTACAGAGTACTACTACAGAACTGAGACGAAATGCAGAACCCGACCTACATAGGCCACCACTAAAAATGTGTCATGACCCGTACCTAGTGTAAGGGCACGAGACCGTGGGTACGTCCAGCCTACGCCGTAGTGTCGGCGGTAGAATGTTATCCTAGGTCTCAATAACAACTAACCATAGTATAATGTACCAGTGAAATATATATACTCTCATTCGGAGAATAACTCAGAAAAGTACAACTCATCACAAATAGCTACGGAGGAAGAATAGCACGATAGGGGATGAATAGATGTCAAAGTTTAATACAACCAAAAAGAAATAAGTCTAAGTGTTATCAACATATCCCAAAGAGTATATGAAATAATATAACATCACAGAATAAAACTGAAGACAAATCCAGATAAATGTCCTAGCAGTCTAATCTAGGCACTACTGGTGTCTCCTCTAGGCTAGCTGGATCCTGCTTGTGATCCAGGTCGCAAGTGTCGTCTAAATTTATGCCATAATAAGTTGTGCATAAATCTTCCAAGTTCTCTGTAAAATTTTGTCAACGTATCCACTCAGGATTGGAGTGAAATACATAACTCTGAAAGCAGTTCCATTGTATGGTAGAAAATATAGAACTAGCAAGAATAAAATACATGACATGCTGGAAGAAAATACAGAAAAATAATGTGAAGACCAGATAAGAAAACTGAGTACATGAATAGAATAGCGAACATTTAAACTATAATAAATAGAAGTGATTTAGAGCACAAGACAGTTATGTGATTGGCTTAGGTTGCACATGAGTAATCTACGGTAACTTGATTATACGTGAGAGTATAATCGACATACACATGAGTGCAATAGGGGATTTAATCACATAACTACTTCTAGTCCTCCGCCCCAATCAATACAGAAGGATCCGATCATGACACGTTACGTACATGATTTTTTATTTCCACATGAAGCACATGATAGTACGTGAGAGCACATGAATAATACGAATACAAGGAGTACACGATGCACATGATAAAGTACATCAACATGGAATACCTGATGTACCCGATAAGGGGATAACATCTCATGACAAGATCCATATAGTACTAATCTGTGTTAACAATGTGACAGCTTCAAGTAAAGTAGTCTAGAGCAAGCAATATAGATACTATCATGTTGAAAACGATCATAGTATGTACTTGCCTGATATACTGAGTAACAGTTGTGTATCGATACCTGAACAGGCATCACAAAGACCTATTATAAATTTACATGATTGCAAAGTGTTCTAGAGTAAATAATTGATTTAATAGTGTTATTTATGTGCTGCTAGGCCACTTCTAGGTCAGAGAAGTCAAACTAGGTCAAACTTGGTTAACTGGTCAACTTTGGGTCAAACTTAGTTCATTTAATCTAAATCTAGGGTGTTGGGACTATACTCTATGTTTCTAGGTCATAAAGTTAGATAGGGTATCATGGTATCAATGCCATACCTCAACATATGTACAAACATATATATTTCCTTATTTACTTACCCTATGATGTATGTATATAGTACCATACCCAAACTCATTAGTAAGTTACTAACATCTAATTTTTTTTACTAACATCTATATATATATATATATATATATATATATATATATATATATATATATATATATATATATATATATATATATATATATATATATATATTAGCAAGTTACTAATGTGAGCCCTTGGCCCAAATTTTATTATTATTATATTTTATTAATTTTATTGTTATCCTCGTCATTTTTTATATATGTATATATATACATGCCCTAAAAGACTCTTATAAAATTCTATAACTAAACAGATAAGGGTTTCCATGCAATTTCAACATAGAGGAGGATTTCCATGCTATTTCATCAAAGGGGTGGTCTTCTTGCAAATAGTTATTTGATAAGGGGCTTGTTATAAATTTCCCACTTAAACACCTGGTTATACACCCTTGGTTTTAAATTGAAATTGGCCATCCCTTTGAAACTACTTGATAAAGACCAGGATCTTCTCTCGAGCCTCAACATGATCACAGTCTCCATCCTTGGGTGACAACCCAAGTTACCCTTCGAATTTAACTTTCCCCCCACCCGATCCTGCTGCTGGCCGACCCCATAAAACCAATATCCCAAATTCAAATAGCCAGGGGGGAAATCAAATCCCAGATCATCACTTTGATCATTCAAACCACAGATAAGATAAACCCAAATCCCCCAGAGATCAAACCAAGCATAATTCAAACTCAAAGACCCCTATCCAGTTCTCCCATAGACCAATCCAAACCACAGGTATATTTATAGCAGGCCAGCTGATCTAGTTTACTCTTACAACCCTAGCAAAGCCATCTTGCCGCCGCAGAAAAAACTAGGAGGGAGAAGTCCCACTGATCGAGAATTAATCTCAGACTTGCCATCACCCAGAGGTAACCATCTACCAATCTTGTAGTACTTGCGAATTTCCAGCAGTAGTAAAACCTGGACTGGATCCATGGGTACTCGAAATAACTCCTAGAAAGAACTAAGGAATGATGGTAGGGAGTTGGGATGGGTCCTCCCAGGGGCATACCACAGGATTATGTATAGGTGGTGTATAGGAAGAGAAAGCCACTGGACACATGTGCCTATATGTATTAGCATTCAATCCTTATTTAGCATTAAGACCTGTTTTTTTGAAGAAGACTTTCAGACCAGGTAATGTTCAATTCCCATGTATTAGCTCAGTCCCGAGCCCATTCAGCATTTGCCTTTCTTCACCTAGTCCTGCATATAGAATACAGTTCATTATTTCCATGGTGCAAACCTTTCTCTATATATATAGATAACTGTATCATGTCAGTGTTAAGAAGGGTTTAGATGTAGATATCAGAAATTACAATACTAATATTGGAGTATCAGTTGAGTAGACAACAGTATCATGAGATAAATAACTATAGGAATACGTATATTTTATGTATAGATATTAGTTGAGTATTCAGGGAATGCCCAATAGGATTAACTATAGTCCATTCTTTGGGTGTAATGCTAACAGGTCGAGATAACATCTCTATAGCATATTAGATGATTTTGAAATAGCAGGGAGTTGGAGGTTTTACGAATTTCACCCGTATCAGTCCATACACTGATACCTGATCCTTGCATCACCTACCCTTAGACGAGCAAGTATGTTCAGCCTAGGGGCACTTGGGCATATCTATAACTATAGAGACAGGTAAGATCATAATTAGTGCAGGTTCCTAAAGAGATTACATAACAGGACACAGGATGAAGAGTATCAAGGTTCGAACCTGGTATCGTAGGTACACAGTAGGTAAGTCACCTACAGAAGCAGGGGTTAGGGATAAGAAGTAAGGGTATGCCCTGTTTGGTGCAGTAAACATACATGATTCTCATATACCAAAGGGAATTAGGTCTATAAACAGGGAGTAGTAGGAGCCCTGTTTAGTAGAGAAGGATTAGCCCAGTCCCTGTATTATTTGGTTTGTCCTACATCTGTATCAGCAGGTAATCGAGTCCTTATGTATCGGTTGGTTAGAAATTGAGAAAGAGATAACTGTGTGTGTGGTGCTTGCCCATTTAGACTTGGAATTTTGTATTCATTCCTTGTTTAGTTGATTCTTCAGTCCATTAGACCACTACATCATACTGTCCAGCACTTCATATACCCGGTATTTGATTTCTGCATGTTTACATGTTGCATACATTGCATTCTTGCATTTACCATTGGTAGTTCAGGCTGTCGAACACTTTAGTAGTACATGATATGATCTGTCCATGACCTTTATTATATAGTCCACTCGAGCTTGTGACCTGTCCCTATCCTGCCTCTTTAAGGTGTTCAGTTCCTAAGGAGGAAAGCTCGAACACATACCTGGATAATGATCTGCCCATATTTGTAATTGTCCTGTTTAATGCTCAGTTGGATAGGATGTCCTAGATATCCTGTGTGTTCAGATTAGCCCTGTACAGTAAGGTAGCAGTCAACATGTGGACTGCATTTAGTCCTTTGGACTCCTGTTGTGTTAATTCAGGTGTGTTGCACATCATTCATTACATGTTCAGACCCAAGCTTTGTGATCAGTTATGTCTTCACCATGGTTCAGATTGCATGTACCAGTAAATATAGTGAGAAGAGGGAAGGTTCCGTAAGTGTACTAAGTTGATATCAGCCTTATGCATTAGTTTAAGTTCACCATTGTGTGGTTTGGGGGCTTATGGACAATAACTCAGGTCATGGAAGGGGGAAAGTCCTAGAAGAATGTCAAATAGAATAGAATACTATGATGAAAGAGGCTTATGTACTGATGGAATTTGTGAAGCAAAATTGATGAGTCCCTATATGTATATATTTTTGGTTCAGTCATAGCCCATATATCTTGCTCTGTCCCTTAGAATTAGACTCCTAACAAGTATCAGAGAACAGGGTATTTTGGTATCCTATGTATTAGTTGGGGTCCCTTGTATCAGAGAGTATCAGTGTTGTATAAATAGGTTTTCATGATATAGTGCTTAACCTTAGATTAAGTACCCATGTATCTTATAGTAGATAAGACAGGTATGTTCTGGGGACCTGTTGATAGCAGGGGTAGACACAAGTCCTAAGTTATAGTTCCTATAGGTGTGTATCCATGAGAGACTAGAGTATCACTATAGAAAACTGTTAGGATTCAACTCATTTTAGTGTAACTCAGTTTTATTAGTCCATATTGCATTAGACCAAATTGTATTAGAGTTCACTCTTATCCATTTAAGTTCAAACATAATATTGCCTCTGTATAAATGTAGGAAGGGTAAGTCAAGTTATTAGGAGAGTATCACAGGAAAGGGATTGGTTTATAGAGAACATGTAGGCATGATCCAAGACACCAAATAGTCTAAGAGTACATGTCACAAAGGGGTTGGAGAGCATGAGGCAAGGTACCACTTACTCATTAAAATACAAATCAACCTAGAAGGCTAATAATCAAATAGTTAGGCAATTTTGTACTCTCAAATTGTATCTTGATTCTATTAATTCATAAAACAGGTTTATTGGATTTTGACTCAGCATTTGACCCGTGCCAACAGCTCAGGACCACAGGCAAGTATACCTTGCCTTTCGTTACATCTTTATCTACATGCTATCTGCTTTCATTATTCAGTTGATTGTTGACATGTGCTTCATCATTGCTCACAGTTAGCCTTGTAGCTTTATCGGACTTGCTTTTCACTTATACTGGTTTGAGTTATATCGTAGGACGATCACGTTATAGATTGAACTGCTATTTTTCTTATTTTGATTGTTTACAACATGCGAGTCCACACACGGGGTGAGGGTTGTCCGGTGCACCTGCAAGTCCATACATGGGGCGAGGGTGACTTGTCTTGAAACTGACCTGCGAATCCACATTCGGGGCGAGGGTTAGCATTCCATTGATCTCTTGTTTACTTGTTTTCCAGCGGTTCATTTATACGTAGTTGTTCATACATTCATGTCTCACGATTGTTTAGCTTTTCCTGTTTATATCCTGGATTTCCTTCATGCATGATAAATTGTTAGAAAAGCTTGTATATTATGAATTTTGCTAGTCCTCTGAGGACCTGATGATCTCTTCAGGTTTCGCCGAGTATTGAGCCAAGTGCACGCGAGCAGGTTTGAGCCATCATTGGACCACGGTGCCACTGCAGACGAGGGTATTTGATGATTAGTAGTTTGACTCAGTTATTTCCATTTCATGTACTATTTTATTCCGTCTACTGGTAGTGGATTTGTGTCCACTGGACGTGACCTAGATTCATGATGAGCTTGATATTTTATTTTATTCATTCTATATTCAGTTGATTGTGTCATATTTCTGTGGATGAGATCTAGACTGCCTTGTTAGTTCCATAGATTTTGTGACTTGTATATGTATTAGACAGCGTTCTACCGCCGACGCTGCGGCGTAGGCTGGGCTTGGACACGTCTCGTATCCGAAAAGCGGGTGCGGGTCGTGACAACTAACATCTTATATATATATATATATATATATATATATATATATATATATATATATATATAGATATAGATATATATTTGTGGGTCGTTACAACTTGCGAGTCCACACACGGGGCGAGGGTTGTCCGTTGCACCTGCGAGTCCACACATGGGGCGAGGGTGACTTGTCTTGAAACTGACCTGCGAGTCCACATTCAGGGCGAGGGTTGGCATTCCATTGATCTCTTGTTTACTTGTTTTCCAGCAGTTCATTTATACGTAGTTGTTCATACATTCATGTCTCACGATTGTTTAGCTTTTCCTGTTTATATCCTGAATTTCCTTCATGCATGATAAATTATTAGAAAAGCTTCTATATTATGTATTTTGCTAGTCCTTTGAGGACCTGATGATCTCTTCAGGTTTCGCCGAGTATTGAGCCAAGTGCACGCGAGCAGGTTTGAGCCATCATTGGACCACGGTGCCACTGCAGACGAGGGTATTTGATGATTAGTAGTTTGACTCAGTTATTTCTATTTTATGTACTATTTTATTTCGTCTACTGGTAGTGGATTTGTGTCCACCGGACGTGACCTAGATTCATGATGAGCTTGATATTTCATTTTATTCATTCTATATTCAGTTGATTGTGTCATATTTCTGCGGATGAGATCTAGACTGCCTTGTTAGTTCCATAGATTTTGTGACTTGTATATGTATTAGACAGCGTTCTACCGCCGACGCTGTGGCGTAGGCTGGGCTTGGACACGTCTCGTATCCGAAAAGCGGGTGCGGGTCGTGACAACTAACATCTTATATATATATATATATATATATATATATATATATATATATATATATATATATATATATATATATTTGCGGGTCGTTACAACCTGCGAGTCCACACACGGGGCGAGGGTTGTCCGTTGCACCTGCGAGTCCACACATGGGGCGAGGGTGACTTGTCTTGAAATTGACCTGCGAGTCCACTTTCAGGGCGAGGGTTGGCATTCCATTGATCTCTTGTTTACTTGTTTTCCAGCAGTTCATTTATACGTAGTTGTTCATACATTCATGTCTCACGATTGTTTAGCTTTTCCTGTTTATATCCTGGATTTCCTTCATGCATGATAAATTGTTAGAAAAGCTTCTATATTATGTATTTTGCTAGTCCTCTGAGGACCTGATGGTCTCTTTAGGTTTTGCCGAGTATTGAGCCAAGTGCACGCGAGCAGGTTTGAGCCATCATTGGACCACGATGCCACTGCAGACGAGGGTATTTGATGATTAGTAGTTTGACTCAGTTATTTCCATTTCATGTACTATTTTATTCCGTCTACTGGTAGTGGATTTGTGTCCACCGGACGTGACCTGGATTCATGATGAGCTTGATATTTCATTTTATTCATTCTATATTCAGTTGATTGTGTCATATTTCTGCGGATGAGATCTAGACTGCCTTGTTAGTTCCATAGATTTTGTGACTTGTATATGTATTAGACAGCGTTCTACCGCCGACGCTGTGGCGTAGGCTGGGCTTGGACACGTCTCGTATCCGAAAAGCGGGTACGGATCGTGACAACTAACATCTTATATATATATATATATATATATATATATATATATATATATATATATATATATATATATATATATATATATATATAAAACTGGTATAATATATATATATATATATATATATATATATATATATATATATATATATATATATATAACTGGTATATATATATATATATATATATATATATATATATATATATATACCAGTTATATATATATATATATATATATATATATATATATATATATATATATATATATATATATATATATATAACTGGTATATATATATATGTATATATATATATATATATATATATATACATATATATATATGTATATAACTGGTATATCTAAATATGTTCATCCTATTTACAACTGCTATGGCTTAGCCTATGGACAGATACAAAGACCCTCTATCCCCTACATCAATGACTGAACAGTAAAGTAAATCCTTAACATCCCTATTGGCTGATATATAGGTTAACTATATAATGGTACCAATATGTATTGGGACTAAAACTTGAGTCTAAGGGGACTGAATAATTAACTAGGACTGAACATATGCAACAGGGACAGTACCAAGGGAATGGGCTAATCATATAGATACAACTGTAGACTGAAACATTTGAATGTTTGGGACTGAACAAAATAAACATGGACTAAGGGACTGATCATGAATCAAATGTTCAGTAGGGACAGAACATTATATGCTAATGAACTGAACAAGGTATTAGAGGTAGTGTCTGATGCATAGAAGCTAAGGACAGCACAATGAATAAAGTGGGACTGTCCTATCTTATAAATGACAGATAATAGAGAATGACAATTAAATGTATAAGGATTTAACTAAATATCAATGACTGAACCATAAGCTAATTGGGACTGAACTAAATAGCCTACCCGAGCCCTTCTCATAATCAAATTGACTGAAACATAAGATATGTTGGGACTCAGATACCTTATAGCTAACCTGAGCTCATACTCCAACCCATATCTCCCCTAACTCTTGACAGATAACTAAGTGAACAATGGTTAAAAGAGGACTGAACATTCAACATGAATTGATACATGGATGAGTCAAAACTAAACAAAAGGAATTAAACACTGATCTCAGGTTGCAGAACAGAACTCTAAAGGGACTGAACAAGGCTCACTGACTGATGCTAAATAAGCCTACAACTGAACATTATAGGTGGATGAACATGGGACTGAATAATGTGTTATGGACTGGGACAGACTCCATTTGTAATGGTTGATACCTACTCATACAGGAACTGACCAGTAAGATAAGAAGGGACGGTTACTTAAGCATTCAAGCAACACACGAGCCCCACCCCCCCTCTCCCCTTATCTCAGTTTACTGACTGAAACAATGGGCAAAGAAGGACTGAGGCATATACATAGACTGAGTTATAATGCATTTTGGACATATATGTGAATGGACTACTCGAGTTATTATACTACTGATACAACTAATACAAAGGCTGACACAATATAATGTCTGATACACTAAAGACTAAATGGGGAATGATCCATTTGAATGAAAGCCATATACATAAACTGGGACTGAATCAGTGAAGGTTAAGAAAGGACTGATACATTCTAAATAGTGTGACTGATGAACGTTTACAATGGACTGATACTCAAATGTTGCAGGGGATTGAACATAATAACCCATCCTAACCTGAGCTCAAATTCGTGTATCTTCTTAACTGATACAAAGAATGGACATCCATGGACTGGACAATGAGCAAATAGGATTGAATAGTAGATATCTATACAAAATGATACATTAGGATATGGACTGAACTTATAGTATGCAGTGGACTGAACTAACAAATGCAGTGGACTAAATACTATAAGGGAATAGGACTAAAACCTATATACTAAATTCCCTTCCTTCACATGACTGCTACCAAGTCAACATTGGGGACTGATACATGTAGGTAAAAGAGACTGAAACCAAGTTACGGACTGAACTTGTTAGTTTGAACATTTGGACAAAGTTATGGAATAAAGGCTGATACTCTAATATAAAATGGGACTGATGCCACTGACAGTGGACTGAACAGGATACAATTCCATTCCAAAATAGATAACAGTCCACCCACAACCACACACACAGTCCACACTATACTCCAGCAGCCTATATACTCCCAAGCCCCCCAATTCAATTTAAACATACCAATTCCATTCCTAAACATTAGATAGGCTTATCAATTGTTAACCTATATCAATACACATAGAAAACGAGGATCAAAACAAAAATTTAGGGCATTGGTGCTCTTTTGGTCATTTTGTCAAACACTTGGCGTGCGTATCGAATACGTGGTGTCACATCCATGATACGTACTCCAAATGAATTCAAACTTGACCCCAAGCTCACCCACATATTCTAAATAACTAGCATGACCTAATTTACCAATTTCATAAACCCTAAAATCCTATTCTCGAGTTTCACCCAATTTGAACCAAAATATAAAGGGGAAATCCATCAAATGGAAAAAAGAGAGCCTAAACTCCCCTCTAATGTCAACCCTAATGCATGGAGGTCCCTAATGAATGCCTTTACACTAATTTAATAGAATTTAAGTGTTATAAAGCTCATACTAATTGGAAGATAGATTCCCAATACAAATGCCAAGATCTAGAAGTCCTCCAATCTCCAAGTGCTCCAATCCCTCTAAGCTTGCTTTTAGAGCCTTCTCCTCTCCAAGGAGAAAATAATGAGGCTAATTTGGACTGATTTAGAGATAATTTGGGTGTAGGAGGAATTTGGGGAAGAACTTCCTAAATTAGGGTTAGAGTTCTAAATGGAAGGAGGAAGAAGAAGGAGTTATACTTCTTATAGCAAGGGGACTAGGTTGGCCGGCCCTAGACTAGAATCTAGGATTTAGCTAGGGTTTTGGCTAGAGGGAAAGTCCAAGAAGCCCCTCTAACTTGTCATGACAAGTTTTAGAGAAAAAGCCTTCTTCTACATGAGTGTTGAGTCTAATTTTTATTTGATTTGATAGTCTAACTAGGGACTAACCATCTTAGTGAAATGGGTTTGATTAATTGTCTAATCTCACTAGTTATGGTCCACTAGGGTCATGGCTAATCCTCCAGTCCAAACTATTTAAAATGGTTCTAAAGTTTACATATGAAATATCACTAACAAAATAAATATATTAAAATGGTATTTTTATTCAATTCACAAAAGTCAAAAATACCCATATTTTAGAATGTGGTAGTGACAATGAGTTTGGCTATAAATTCTACGACCACGTGGTAAGAAAACTTTATAGAAGCAGGGACGTGGTATTCGTCGAGGAACAGACCATGACCAACACTCAGGATTCTGAGATGTCTTATGAGGATGAGGAATTGCCTGAGTTGGAGTCATTTTGCTTCGAACAATTTTCAGAAGACATTGCAGAGGATCCAATTATAGGGGAGCTAGTACATAGTCCAATCTTGATCATCAGCTTGCTGATGGTGGTTAAGGTAACCCTCAGGAGAATGAGCATATCGAGGAGGTAGTTCCTGAAGGGAAGGAGGCGTTTGATATACAACCTGGACCAGTGGTTTCCTTAAGGAGGAGCGACAGAGAGCGTCGACCATCTACGAGATATTCACCGGGTGAGTATGTGCTACTTAATGGCGGCCGGAGGAGAGCCTGGAAGTTTTTGCAGAGGCTATGGACGATGAACATAGGCAGGAGTGGATGGAGGCTATGCAGGAGAAGATGAGTTCCTTACAGTCTAACTTCACTTATGATCTGGTGCGATTGCCAAATGGCAAGAAGGCTTTAAAAAATCGATGGGTATTGAGAGTGAAGCAGATAGATGATGCTACTCGCCCTCGATACAAACTGAGGCTGGTAGTTAAAGGCTACGGTCAGTGGAAGGACAGATTATGATGAGATATTTTTGCCAGTCGTCACGCAGTCGTCTATTCGGTTGGTGCTAGCATTGGCAGCTAGTTTTGACTTGGAGGTCGAGCAAATGGACATGAAGACGACATTCCTCCATGGTGATCTTGAGGAGGAATTGTACATGGAACAACCAGAGGGGTTATGTTAGAAGGGCATGTAAACCCCCTAAATTTTATAATAGATTTTTTTATTTTAATTTGGATTTGTACGACGAGTACGGATATGTATATGAAGTATTAATTATTTTTATAGAAAAAATTTATTATTAGATTTTTCATAAATATAGAAGTAACTATTTTGTTTCGATATAATATAAGGTAAATATTTTCTATATTGTTCGAGTATATATATCTCGTCCCGAATTTGCCAAATTTATTTTTATTATTATAGAAATGCTTTTTATTTGATATACAAGTAAATGTACTAATTTTGAAAGTAATATTCATGTAAATAATTTTTATTATTTGTGTGCGATGTACATGAAAATAAATTGATGTATATTTTGTAAAATTTTGGCTTTAGAAAAAGTTATTTGGAATTACTTTAAAGTATTTCAAATTAATTAGAATTATTTTTTAATTTATAAAAATACATTTTAAATTTATTTGATGTAATCTAAATTGGGAGTAGATTTTAGTGGATAAGATTTTAAACAGTTTTAAATTAAAATGAGATTATATAGTTTTAAATTTGGATTAGATTTTATTAAAATGGTTTTTATAGATTTAAATTAATGTGAGATTTGTCAAGTGGGATTTAAATCGTCATAATCCTTATCTAATTAGTATTCATCCACCATATTTATAGGAAAGCCTTTCCATTATTTTTCTCCATAAATTTTCTACTACCATTGTGTATGCACCATGTCAGTGTCCACCCTCTTCTTGTCAGCCTCTGTTGGCCTCGGGTCCGACACCGGGTGTCTTTCCACTAACACAATTCCTTTCTTTTTCGTCGAAAATACCCAAAATTCGACATAAGTAGCAACTTTGAAGAGTCATAACTCCCAACTCCGGACTCTTTTTACCTCCATTTTTTGAACCATATTGAGGTTAGCTTCGATAATCTATAATTTATTTTATAGAATTCGTAATATATTTTTCTGTACATTTATTTGAATGTCAGTTGTCCGAAAATGGATGCATCGCACTATTTTCGAGATTTCGGGAGATCCCGAACTCGGTTTTACGATCCGTTTGTTGTTTTGAAAAGCTGACATGATGATCTATAGATGCAAATATTTTTCAAGAATTAATTTTAAAAATTTAAATTTTATTTTGGGCTAATGTATATTTATATTTTTGTGGTATTTAAAATAATCTTCTGACCTAAAAATAATATTGTAATATTTTCTACCTAATTAAATTATAGTATTTTCATCTAAAAATGATATTCCTAGATTTTTAAAGTATTTTTATAGAATTATTTTACTAATAAAAAGAGCAGTTTCTAAGTTAAAATTTATTTTCAAGTATATATTTATCTAAATATTTTAGGGTAATAAAATTGAGTTTTCAAGTATTATAAATATTTTTCTAAAATAGTATAAGTATCTATTGTTACTCAAATTCTCTTCAATTTTCATCACTGATCGTGACTAATCTAATTCCCATCTTTTACAAATTTCGTACTCCATTATGTCGACCTTAGCTAATTGGACTGTTCTTGACTCGATAGAACAGTTTGTCCCATCATCAGAGGCTATCTTACAAAGTTGTAACACCAAAGTTAATTATGTGCCATTATAGTCATCGCACCACACTAGGCACAACACCAGGCAAGTATACCTTACATTTCTTTACAGTTTATTTACATGCTTATATTCCTTTTTCCTTCGTTACATATCATTGTCCAGTTTTCTTTGGTTGATTGTTGATATATATTTTCTCATATTATGCATACTAGTTTAGTTGTCTCATTCATATATCGTCATTATTCATGGTTTGATATTATAGTTCATATCAGATTTGTTCTCACATGTACATTGTCTGAGTTGTACTGTATTATGGGGAGTAGGAATGACGAGTACGTATTATTTGAACTGATATTCCTATTTTTGATTTTTTCAACTTGAGAGCACACTAGGGACAAGGGTTGATTGCTTGAGCTATATAACCTGAGAATCAACGCAGGGATGAGGGTTGGCTGTTGTACAAACATGAGAGTCCATACTAGGGGCGAGGGTTTGAATATTCGTTTGACTTCTTGTCATGTGTTCACCAAGAAACTTGGCATTTGTTACATGTTTCCTTTCCAGTAGTTCATTTATGCGTAGTTGTTCTTATATGCATATATAGTTGTTGCTTAGTCATTTTTGTTTCTTTCCTTCTTATTCTTTATGTATTTTATTACTGTTAGATAGGCCTGTTTTATGTATCTGGTTATGTCCCTTTGAGGACCTGGACATCTCTCCAGGGTATGTATTTTTTTTACTTTTTACAGTAGTTTTTGCCAGGATCGTGATCTTCTCTTTTCCATCGAAGATGACATGCTCTTGGATCACGCTTGCTGCTTATATTCTTTATTTTACTATTTCTTTCTTTATAGTTTCATGCTTGTAGTGGATTTGTCTCCATCCAGCAACTTTTACAATAACATTTATTATTGGATTCTATAAAATCTTTATTCTTTATCTTTGTGGATGAGAGTAGTTACTCATGATTATACTATATATACAGCTTACGTATATTTATTATACGGCTGGCATGTAACGTACCTAGTCCTACGTATTTTTGGATTGGGGCGTAACATATTTTTAAGGAGGCCCATGCAGGTCAATGAATAAATTGTTTGGTTATATGACTGTACCAAATAAGCCTACATATAGGATTAGAGTCTAGGATCTCATCCACATCTCCTTCCTTTATTCCATTTTTGAACTCTCATTTGACTATCTTGAATTGCATCTTGCTTGATTCATTTTCTTCCGAGAGTCTTATTTCTCGTTCGATAAAGTATAGGAAGATGACCCATACTAGGTATATATTCTTCGTTCTTCAATTACACTATTAATTGAATTTTTGTAAGTGGGGTAGCGTGTCTCACAACCTAGCATCATATTGTCCTTATGACCCATTAATGAAATATAGTTGAATGACATCGAATATATGCTAGTGTAGGAAGATGGGCTTACCTAGATTATAGAATTTTAGAGGTCCATACCACATTTGGTCGACCAAAATCTTAGACAAGAAGACAGTAGGACAACTATAGAGGCACAAACATCGGACAAGTCCTAGATTTTGATGAACTTGAACTATTTATACTTTCTTTCAGCATAATCTCACGTACATATATTTTGTGGACTATCTTGACTGATGTTGCTATTATAGCCTAGTTTTGCAAGCTTATTCTTTTATCGAGCTTGTTCAAGACATGTTTTTATTGGGGACGTCCACTAACATATTGTTTAATTAGAATTGGTGTATTATGGTCTGATCAACCTTATTGCACTTGGTTCGCTTTTCATATGACTATTCTACGTGGATTAAGATATAGTTGACTTAGCTTATTAGACAAGTACTTTCCCTCTAGACAGGTCTGAGCATATCGTATTGGTTACATAACTATACGGATATGAGCCTGCGGATAGGAATCTATCAAAATAGGATCTCATTCACAATTGCCTTAACAACTCTCTCTCGAACGATTCGATCCCCTTTAAACCCTGCATTTGTATTCGATTACGTCCTCCTTAAACTCTTTATTGTCTTACTCCTTCACCTATTTTGGAAAGACAAATGCTCGTGTTTGGACGAAAATTGACATATGGGCAGTACAACGTATGGATCCCATAAGCCAATTGCATTATTAGATGGTTATCTTTTGTGATTAAGGGGTATCATATGTATAACCTATGTTAAACCTTCAAAGACTAGTAAGTACTATGGAATGATTAAGGAATTATTACCTATTTTTGAGCTTACACAATTTGATGTTAGTGGTTAGCGAATTTAGACAATAATAGGGATGTCCTGTATGCGATCGTCTTCTAGACTATTCCATTTTATTTTTCTAGTTATTCAAAATTATTCATTTTTGTTAAACGTCGTTCCATCTCCATCGTGTTATCATAATAAGAAAATCCATCTACCTTCCAAACCCTGCCAATCCAAGTTATTCGTAATTTTGAGAATAAAATTCTTATAAGGTGGATAGATTGTAAACCCCCTAAATTTTATAATAAATTTTTTTATTTTTATTTGTACGACAAGTACAAATACGTATATACGAAGTATTAATTACTTTTATACAAAAATTTTATTATTTGATTTTTCATAAATATAGAAATAACTAATTTGTTTCAATACAATATAAGGTAAATATTTTCTATATTGTTCGATTATAAATTTGTTGTCCCGAATTTGCCAAATTTATTTTTATTATTAGAAATAATTTTATTTGATATACAAGTATAGGTACTAATTTTGAAACTAATATTTATGTAAATATTTTGTACTATTTGCGTGCGATGTACATAAAAATAAATTCATGTATATTTTGTAAAACTTTGATTTTAGAAAAAGATATTTGGAATTATTTTAAGGTAGGGTAAATTGCAAAAAAAAAAACCTCGTTAGATTCTCGCTTTTTGCACTAAAAGACCCCATGCTCTTAAAATTCCCCAAAGTATGAAATATGCTCATTTTGCCCCCAAATGACAATTTTACCCCTCCCCCTCCTTCTTCGACTGTTTGGGCTGTGTTCGCTGGCGAGGAGGAGGAGGGGAGGGTGGGGGGTCGGGGGGGGTCGGGGGGTTGCTCGTCGGCGAGGAGGAGCAGGGGGGTCGGGGCCGGCGAGGGAGCAGGGGGGTCGGGGCCGGCGAGGGAGGAGGAGGGGGGTGGGTCGGAGAGGGAGCTCGTCGGCGAGGAGGGTGGGGCTGGGGGCTCGCCGGCGAGGGGGGGATCGGGGGGGCTGGGGGATCGCCGGCGAGGGGGGGTCGGAGGGGCTGAGGGATCGCCGGCGAGGGGGGTCGGGGGGGATGGGGGCTCGCCGGCGCCGCCGGAGGGAGGAGGGAGGGGTTAGAGGGGGACATGGATATTTTAGGTATAAATTTTTTAAAATTTCGCTGGAGGGGCCTGATCGAGCGGATTTATAATCTAAGGAGGGATAAACTGCCAAAAAATTCTAAAAGGTCTTTCTACGCAAAAGGCGCATATTTTACGAGGGGTTTTTTGCAATTTACCCTTTTAAAGTATTTTAAATTAATTAGAATTATTTTTTAATTTATAAAAATACATTTAAAATTTATTTGCTGTAATCTAAATTGGAAGTAGATTTTAATGGATTAGATTTTGAACAGTTTTAAATTAAAGATGAGATTATGTAGTTTTAAATTTGGATTATATTTTATTGAAATGGTTTTAAATAGATTTAAATTAATGTGAGATTTATTAAGTGGGATTTAAATCATTCCTAATCTTTTTCTAATTAGGATTACTCCACCCTATTTATAGGGGAGGATTTTCATTATTTTTTCTACAAATTTTTCCACCACTATTGTGTGTGCACCGTATCGGTGTCCACCCTATTCGTGTCAGCCCGTGTTGGCCTAGGGTCCGACCCTGAGTGTCTTTCCATTATCACAATTTATCTCTTCTTCGTCAAAAATACCCAAAATTTGTCATAAAAATCAGCCTCAACTGTAGCAACTTTGAAGAGCCATAACTCCCAACTCTGGACTCCGTTTTACTTCTAATTTTTTTTCTTCTTTAAACCGTAATAAGGTTAGCTTCGATAATCTATAATTTATCTTAGCAAATTTTTAATATTTTTTAATTATTTGAGTGACAGTTGTCCAAAAATTGACGCATCGCACTATTTTTGAAATTTTGGGAGATCCCGAACTCGATTTTGCGATCCATTTGACATCTAGAAAAACTTACATGATGATCTATAGCATGAAAATATTTTTCAAAAATTAATTTTAAAAGTTTAAATTTTATGTTGGGCTAATGTATATTTATATTATTTTGTGGTATTTAAAATAAGCTTTTGACACAAAAATATTATTATAATATTTTCTACCTAATTAAATTATAGTTTTTTCTCTAAAAATGATATTCCTAGATTTTTAAAATAATTTTCTAGAATTATTTTAACTAATAAAAAGGGCAGTTTCCAAATTAAAACTTATTTTTAAGTATGTATTTATCTAAATATTTTGGGATAATAAAATAGAGTTTTCAAGTATTATAAATATTTTTCAAAAATAGTATAAGTTTCTATTGTTACTTAAATTCTCTTCAATTATCATCATTGATCGCGACTAATCTAATCCACATATTTTGCAAATTTTGTACTCCATTATGTCAACCATAGCTAATTTGACTGTTCTGGACTCGATGTAACAGTTTAGCCCGTCATCAGAGGCCATCTTAAATAGTTGTAACACCAAACTCAATTATGTGCAATTATAGTCATCGCACCACACCAAGCGCCACACCAGGCAAGTATACAATATCTTTCTTTACAGTTTATTTACATGCTTATATTTTTTTTCCTTCGTTACATATCATTGTCCAGTTTTCTTTGGTTGATTGTTGATATGTGTTTTCTCATATTATGCATACTAGTTTAGTTGTCTCATTCATATATCGTTACTGATTAGGGTTTGACATTATAGTTCAAAGTGGATTTGTTCTCACATGTATCTTGTCTGAGTTGTATTGTATTACGGGGAGTGGGAAGGATGAGTACATATTATTGGAACTGTTATTCCTATTTTTGGTTTTCTCAACCTAAGAGCATATTACGGGCAAGGGTTGATTTCTTGAGCTAACCTGAGAGTCTACATAGGGGCGAGGGTTGGCTGTTGTTCAAACTAGAGTGTCCACACTAGGGACGAGGGATTGAATATTCGTTTGACTTCTTGCCATGTGTTCACCTAGGAATTTGGCATTTGTTACCTGTTTTCTTTCCAACAGTTCATTTATGCGTAGTTGTTCTTATATGCATGTATAGTTGTTACTTAGTCATTTTCGTTTCTTTTTTGGTTATTTTTTATGCATGTTATTACTATTAGATAGGCATGTTTTATGTATCTTGTTATGTCCCTCTGAGGACCTGGTGATCTCTCCAAGTGTGCATTTTTTGACTTTTTACAGAAGTTTTAGCGAGGATTGTGATCTTCTCCCTTCCATCGAAGATGACATGTTCTTGGATCACACTTGCAGCTTGTATTCTTTATTTTACTATTTTATTCTTTCTAGTTTCATGCTGGTAGTAGATTTGTCTCCATCCAACAACTTGTATAATGACATTCATTATTACATTCTATAACATCTTTATTATTTACCTTTGTGGATGAGATTAGTTAGTCATGATTATACTGCAAATACAGCTTATGTATATTTATTATTCGGTTGGCATGTTACATACATAGTCCTACGTATTTTTGGATTGGGGCGTGACATATTTTTGTGGTGGCCCAACCAGGTCAACGAATAAATTTTTTGGTTACATGACATTACCAAGTAAGCCTGCATATAGGATTAGAGTCTAGGATATCATCCGCATCTCCTTCCTTTATTCTATTTTCGAACTCTCGTTTGACTGCCTTGAATTGCATCTTGCTTAATCCTTTTCTATCGAGAGTCTTATTTCTCGTACGATAGAGTTTAGGAAGATGACTCGTATTAGGTATATATGCTTCATTCTTCAATTACACTATTTGTTGAATTTTTGTAAGTTGGTAGCATGCCTCACAACCTAGCATCCTATTGTCCTTATGACCCATTAATAAAATATAGTTGAATGACACTGAATATATGCTAGTGTAGAAAGATAGGTTTACCTAGACTATAGAATTTTAGAGGTCCAAACCCCATTTGGTCGACCAAAATCGTACACAAGAAGATAGTAGGACAACTGTAGAGGCACAAACACAGGATGAGTCATAGATTTTGATGAACTTGAACTATTTATACTTTCTTTTAGCATAATCTCATGTGCTTATATTTTGGACTATCTTGACTGATTCTACTATTATAGCCTAGTTTTGTAAGCTTATCCTTTTATCGAGCTTGTTCAGGACATATGTTTTATCGGGGACACCCACTAATATATTGTCTAATTAGATTCAGTGTATTATGGTCTGATCAACCTTAGTGCTCTTGTTCGCTCTTCATATGACTATTCTACGTGGATTGAGATATAGTTGACTTAGCTTATTAGACCAATAGTTGCCCTCTAGATAGGTCCGAGCATATTGTATTGGTTACGTAACTATACTGATATGAGCCTGAGGATAGGAATCTACCAAAATAGGATCTCATCCGTAACTGCCTTGACAACTCTCTTTGAACTATTCAATCGCCTTTGAACCCGACATTTGTATTCGATCATGTCCTCCTTGAACTATTTATTGTCTCATGCCTTCACCTATTTCGGAAATACAAACACTCATGCTTGAAGAAAGATGGACATATGGGTAGTACAACGTATGGATCCTATAAGCCAATTGCCTTATTAGATGGTTATCTTTTGCGATTAAGGGGTATTATATGTATAACCTATGTTAAACCTTCAAAGACTGGTAAGTACTATGGAATGATTGAGAAATTATTACCTATTTTGAGTTTACACAATTTGATGTTAGTGGTTAGCGAATTTAGAT